>JASPKZ010009450.1:0-89974 GCA_030220185.1 Diploptera punctata | reverse complement strand
CGATAGGTAGCCTACGCTTCTACTGCTTCTTTTGTTTATCACTGCAACCAGATCATACTATTTATTGCCAAAGGAACGCAATATTGTAAGAATGCTCTCTAGTGGAGAAAAAATGAAACACATCAATCTGTATATTAATTCATTTTTGATGTCGTATACATTTAAGAAAGTGCAAACAGTGGTTTCTTTTTTGGTGGTATAATCAATTGCTACAAATGTTGACATGTAAGCACTATTATATACAATCTGGTAGCCGTATTTGTTATAGGCTCAGTCACTGCAAAATAACGGTCAGACCTGTTCAGAATATTAAAAAGGAGGAGCTTTGCTTAATATATGATAATCCTAACGTTGATAATTATTTCGTGAAACACGTCTCTGATTGGTTGTAATACAGAAATCATTGAAACGTGATTGGTCATTGACTCCCATTTGGGGCATGAGTTAAATAGTCGAAGAAAATAAATAGAGTGCATATACTTTCCTTGCAACAGTGGGAGGAGTTCAACTTATAATTTGAGGAGAAGTGAACAACCTGTGCTACTTTTCTCTATTGCTGGTCTAGAAAGAGGAGTTATTTAACCTCGCACTACTCCAAGAGCCTCCATAGGCCTATAGTGAGATCACGTACCTATACTTAGCGGAAAGCCAATCACTTAATGAGTAAGTTGGGAAGATTACATACATAAAAATGAATACTGAATTAATTTTAACATATTAAACTCACCTTTACAGAAGTCGATGGTAACATCCTTTTTTCAAGAAAACTCTTTAATCATTATTACTATTTTTATAAGTTTGTCGATACTAAGAACTTACCGATAGTGACCTGGTTGATCATCTGTTTGGACCGTGATCGCCGCGTCATTACGATAGAAACGTCTGGCAATGGCTTTCAGACTGCCTCGTAGCAACAATGCCACCGCCGGTCGATCAGTTGCGAATAGGAGATCGAGGTGACCGTCAGGAGCAGTATTGCATACAAAACTAGCGCCTTCCTCTCCCTGAAGCACATCATGCACTCCGTCGAGCGTCGTGAGAAATTCTTTGAGGTTTCCTCCCAAACAGCGAAACGCTCTTTCTTGCAACCTCTTCATGCACGTTGTTTCTATCAGCTCTTGGCCCAACTTTTCAAAAAACTCCTCCGTGCAGACATCTGCAACACAAATATTCTGTTATCACATACATCCATACAATTATTCAAATTTATGTTTAAATTGTCTAATGGAATAGCTTTCTCTCTCTCTCTCTCTCTCTCTCCTCTCTCTCTCTCTATATATATATATATATATATATATATATATATATATATAATACATACATATATATATCCTTCTCTCTCCCTCTCCCCCTCTCCACCTATACTTTTATTCTTAATTTAACCCCTCCGTTTAGAACTTTAAACTGAGAAGTCAAACTTAACAATTCTTACAGAAATATTATGCATTGTGAGAGTATAGATGACACACACACACACATAGGCATACATATATATATATATATAGGGAAGTTCGGGTAGTGTGGACTCTGTTAATATCTTCTTTAAATTGTGCTGTCTTGAACAGAAAATATTTTAACTTCTTCCCCTCATCAAATTTGGCGGGTTCAAGGCCAGTTTCTTTTATTCTTTGTGCGAAGAAGGGTTCATTTGTGATATTTGTGAAAATTACCACTTTAAATGTTTTTCAAGCTAAGAATCAATTCTTAATTTCTGCTATTGAATATTACAAATTTTGAAAAAAAAACTCCTAAATATAATATATTATGTAGATGCTGTTTTAATATATTGACGGGTTTGGTTTGATATTATGTGACATGGTGGCTGTATAAATAATTTTTACACGGATATGTATATTTTATCATTGAGGATGCTATCTGTAAAAACCATTCACTTAATTAATTTTATTTAATATCCTTGTAATTTTACTAACCCAAAAACCGTCGCTTTCTGCAGTTGAATGACTTGTGAATATTATAATCAACAATAATTTTTCAAAACATTAAATAAATAACAACGCTTTTAATTATGATCAGTCATAAATATATTGAGATTAATATGTGCCTATCTGTATAAATTAATAGAGTAAATAAACTTAAAAATAGACTAAAAGCTAAGGTGGACTTTGGAGTCCGTTTTATCCGAATATGGAGGTTAAAGTGGACCTTTCTTGTAACGTAACAAAGTTTATAAATTATGAAGATGTTTCCATACTTGAATAAAATAACAATGCTATTTTATAGTTACAACACTAATGAAAGTCACTGTAATTAAACAAAATTCAAATCCCTTAATTAAAATAATAAAAACAACAAATTCAAAACAGGAGTCCAAATTACCCGAAGTTCCTATATATATTGTGATGCATCGTAGTAATGACTTTGAATTTCGCAGGCGAGAATAGTGGTCTCGCATTTGCAGAAATAGATTCGTGAGTCGCCGAATCGCGAGTCGAAAGACCCGCGCATATCATCGAAATGTCAAGGTTCCCATTTGGTGATCTCTGTGAGCCTCTACTTCCCTTTTGGGGAGAGATCATGTCCAGAAATTTCTATACTTGAAAGGTCTCGATCATAAGCGTAGACATTTCTTTCCAAGCTCTATATAACATGTGGCGAGGGAAGGAATCAATTGGTTGTGAATTGACAGCGACATAGTGAGCAGCGAAAGAAAAGAATCCGCAGCGAGTGGACTATAAAATAATTGTGTAAAGATAAACATTAAAACAATATTGATATTATTACTGCAAATTGTGAGTGAACGGTTACTGATAGTTTGTGGAATTAATTAAATTGATTGTGAATGATTACAGGATGAACTATGTTGATTATTTACGCAAAAAAAAAAACAAGAAAAAAAAAACAAAATGACCATGATTAATAATCCTACTATACCTACCATTATATTATTATTTTTCCTCGACATGAAAAGACCCCACTGCCTATTTACGACAATATATAAAGCACAAGGACTTGGAGGTCCTTCCGACAAGACTGATCAGTTCAATTTTGGGGCAATTTACGAAACAATATGAACATTTAAGGCAACATACAACATTCGAATAGAATATATTTCAAGAATGTTCGGTTATTTTAGCGCTCAGCGGGCTCAGCATAAATTAAAAAAAAAACACGATAAAAAATACAAGTTTCACTACTCCATTATTTAAGGGTAGCAGTACTTATTCGGGTTTAAAAAGTTTTTTCTTCTTCAAAAAATCCAGGAAGGTCTATTTTATCGATGTGTAATACTGTCAATTTTGGACATTTAAATCAACAAAAAATTATTTTTAAAAATTGCGTCTCTGTGTTCTGCTAATGTGCACATTTTTCGTTTTTTTTTTTTGCATTTTCCCGTAACTTGTATATTTTCACATTTTGGTACCTGAAACTGTGAAGAATAGAATAATGTTTGGCATGGATATTCAGTTTAAAGAGCTCTATAATAAGAATAATGTAAATTTATCTTTATGCCATTGATAGTGTTTGAAATTAAAAAAAGTTTGTAAAATTGTTAACAAAAAAAATTGCTGGTCTTTGAATTTTAAAAATAAACCACAATCCATATCTGAACACAAGTAAACCTTATTATTGTCAAATGAACTATGCACAATAACATACTAAATTTCGGAAACAATTGTATAAGTAGTTTTTCAGAAAATTGTAACAAGACAATACTTTTAAGAAGTTGGATTTTTTATTTTCATTTTTCGTATTTTATATTACTCATGAAGAAATATGTCTAGAAAGTTAACCAGAGTGCTATTATGTTCAGGAAGACGTGTTCAATTAGTGACATAATTTTCATGCACATAACTTAAGAATAAGCTAAAAAAAAATATTTTGTGTGTTGCATATTTTTAAATCAAATTGCAAGGAAATTAGTACCTGATGCCCTTAAACAATTACCTTATATATGTTGATTTTTTCGCAAAACGTATCTGAGAAATGTCTTGAAATGAAGTGAGAAGTTGAGCTCAAGCTAACCATTACCATGTTTATAATGAAAAATTCGTAATATTTATTGCTGAAACAAAGTAGCCAAACTTATCACAAAAACACGCTAACGAGAAAACGCCATCACAAAAGTAAACTCACGAATCACGCAAAAAAAAAAAAAAAAAAAAATATATATATATATATATATATATATCCTCACTTAAATGAAACACGCTAAAAATGAATTGCGCCGATCACATTGACTCAGTCGCAACAAATGTTTAATTTAATATCTAAAAGCTAACCTAACATAATTAAACCTGTAAAATTTCATACTTACGACTAATGAGTTAACAATAATTAAATTACTTAGAATTTAATATCTAAAAGCTAACTTAACGTAATTATATTACTCTAACCTGTAAAATTAATAAATAGAGAGGGTAAGATATTGGCATATACGCGGTCAGAAATCGTTTTTATAGACAGAGCAAAATGAGCTAAAAGTAATTAAATTCCATGACCACATATAGTGGTATATGACAGATTTTTCCAGAACTCCACCTTTACGTCTTGCAGAAAATCAGCTACCTGGGATAAAGGCCAGAAGACACATAAGGTCAGATAATTTCAGATGTCGCATTTATCATTATGGGTTGTCTCCTGTGAACTAGGAGATTTTAATATAAATGGATTGCGCACAAATGTGCAAGGTGATAACACAGCATTTTAACAATAACTAACACTTTAGCTTTGTCTTGCGTAATTACAAATTGTTTTTGTTCTTTGTGTACATGATTCGATATGATATCTTTCGCATTTCTGTTCACATACTTCACATATGCATGACGTCTTCGGGTCATGGATTGTTTTATCTCTACATATTAGGTGGTGGAATCCATGCACGCTTAATCTTGTGATGATGTGTCGTATCTGGAAATTTGCTTCTGTCAAAGAACTAGGAGATTTGAAGTCTTGATTCTCGCCACTATTATAGTACCAAAAAGTTAATTCTCATTCCATAATGTAGATTAATCATCAAAACTTTATATAATTATACTAAGTCTCCTCCTTAATAACCAAAAGAGTATTCACGATAATAATAATAATAATAATAATAATAATAATAATAATAATAGCTTTATTTTGCCTGGCAGAGTTAAGGCCTTAAGGCCTTTTCTACCACTCAACCAGGTTTAAAAAAATACAAAAGAAAAGTATTAAAAAAGAAAAATTAAATCTAAATTACAATATATATATATATATATATATAATATATATAAAAACGATTACAAGTTATGAATACAATACAATTAATATTTATAATGTATTTTGATTTGCTCTAAATTTAACGAATTAAATATATAATATGTACAAGATATATAAAACGAGGAAAAGATTAATGACATAGTATAAAATTAAATAAATAGAGAAAAAAAAATTATTAGACAACAGGTAACTGTATAAGCGTGACTTAAAGGTGCAAAGTGTGCGGCAACCCCTGATATCTTGAGGAAGGAGATTCCAGGAGCGGGCAGAGGCTACTGTGAAGGAAGTAGAATAGGAGGAAGTGCTATGAAGAGGAATTGTTAGCAGACTGCTATCTTGTGACCTAGTGTCAATATGTGGTAGGAGGATAACTTCTCAAATCTGGACGCCAGGTAAGTAGGAATGTAGGAATTCAGAAGCTTGAAAAGTAGTGAAAGAGAGTGCAATTTATGTCTGCCAGTAAGACGGAGCCAAGAGAGGTTATTAAAGTGTTCGGAAATATGGTCATAACGCGGCGGATATTGAAAATGAATCGAACGCAAGCATTATGAACACGCTGCAGTCTCTGCGACAAGCATAGTTTAGATCATTATATATAATGTCACAATCGATCATCCTGCACATAGTATATTAACAACAATTTAATGTTAATTTGTTAATTGCATATGAGAATAATAAAATTATAGATCGTAGAAACTATACTCAAGTGTGCTAAATAAATCTATTCTATCTATTCTATTCTATTCTATTCTATATTTTAGACACTTTCAGAAATTTTTAAGTCAATACTTATTAAACTATTCCATAAATCGCAAAATGTTCATATTTTTAATTATAACTTCAAATATATTTTAATATGGTTGTGTTTAATTTTATAATACTGGTGCTACTACTTTTATAGCTATTATTATTATTATTATTATTATTATTATTATTATTATTATTATTATTATTATTATTATATTATATTATTATTATTATTATTATTATATTTCACACATATTAATGCATTTGAGAGATCTAGTTTATTAATATTATTATTATTATTATTATTATTATTAATACTATTATTTTATTATTATTGTTGTATTACATATATATAACGCATGCTCTAGTTTATTGAAGGTCTACACCTTTCTACAATTTACTGAAAAATAATATTTATGACTATTTAACTCATGCCCCAAATGGGGGTCAATGACCAATTACGTTTCAATGATTTCTGTTTTACAACCAATCAGAGTCGTGTTTCACGAAATATTTATCAGTGTTATATTTACAATATTAAAGAAAGCTCCTCCTTTTTAATATTCTGAACAGGACTGACGATTATTTTGCAGTGACTGAGCAGATAAGAAATGCAACTACCAGATTGTATATATACCGATAGTGCATAGATGTCAACACATAGCGATGCAGGAGTTAATATAAAATCATTTGTAGCAATTTATTGTACCGCCAAAATAAGAAACCACTGTTTGCAATTTCTTAAATGTATTTTTCCCAGGTAATAATCCAGAAACATATAATTGTCATATTTACATCATACGACATCAGATATGAATTAATATACAGTTTGATGTTTTTCATTTTTTCTCCACTAGAGAGCATTCTTACAATATTGCGTTCCTTTGGCAATAAATAGTATGATCTGGTTGCAGTGATAAACAAAAGAAGCAGATGAAGCGTACCTATCGTTTCTCATTTGTTTTCAAACATCGCCGTTTACATTCAATATATAAATATTTTAAAATAACTATAGTTAAATAATGATTTGTGTGTAAACAGCTTAATTTTATTCGTTAAATAGTCCTAACAAATGCCATTCTTGATTTCCAAATTCTCTAGATAAATTCACTCCTCACTTCGTGAGTCGTGAATTTATCGATAATTTGGAAATCACTCGTGGCATTACTTATGATAAATATCATCCATCCATCCATCCATAGTAATTCTGCCCGAGGGCAGGTCTTTCACTGCAATCATATCTCTTTCATGCTATGCTTGCAGCTTAAATGTAGGTGTGGTAGCTTCCCGTTGCTTTCCACACCGGTGAAGGATGATGGTGATGATAAGGATGATGATGATGATGGCCATATGATTTCGAGGACCGTTTGGGCCTTAAAGTTTTCCTGACATTTGTCTTAAGGTGAGGAAAAACCCGATAAAAGCCTCACCCAGAAAAACTGTCCCGAGCGGGGATCGAACCCGGGCCTGCTGCGTGACAAGGCAGCACGCTACCTCGAGACCATAGCGGTGGACATAAAGATTTAGCAAATGTTATTTAATAATTTTTGTTCATATACCCTTATAAATATAAGGTCTTATTGTTTATAGATTTTATTACTGTTTGTAAAATATTAGTCCCATGTTTCTTTATTGCTCAGCAATCGCGTGTTTTGGGTATAACAGTTTTTAATATTATTAAATTATAGACGCTATAACACCTAGTATATCGCTTATTATTATTTATTTACTTATTATGTTTTATTAATGATACCGGGTATTAGGAATTGCTTAATATGATGTCCTGTAATGAAAACCAAACTAGCATTTCGCTTTACGTCTGAGGAAAAAAATCAAAACATCTCAGTCAAGTTGGTCGTCATCGGAATTTGAACCCGGGCCTCTAGAATATGAGTCTATCTTTACCGCTTTGAGCCAGTTCGTTCAGTATTTTTTGTACGGTAGGCCCTACTTAAAATTGCAATTTGAAACAATGTAAATCTCTAGTAATATCGTAAATGGGATCGGTGTTTTTATTTCATTGATGTCTGTAGATGATTTAAGGTCAGTTACGTCCTTTTTTAAGGAATAGTATGATGAAATTTGTCCTGGTCTCTGGGATCTTCGTGTGTATACAGCAGACTCTGTATGTTCATTATGATGTTCATTTGTCTTCTGCAAAATTAAAATAAAATATGAAATGATGATTAATGATGTATTGTGGTAAACACACTAGAATTCACAATGAACACCAGATGGAGTAACTCACATAAAACAATCATTGTTTGTGACTGGATAGATATATATCTAATCAATTAAACATTTTGTGTCCTTAGAGAACGACAAACGCTGCTTCGAGTCCCCATGCGGGAGGGAATTTTCTCATGGAATTTCGGCCAGTGTGGGGCCGTTGCCTACCCAGCATCGTGAGGCATTTGGGTAGCTTAAATAAGTAGCGACTCGAGGTTGAGAGAAGACCAGCTATAACGACTGGGGGACCCGCCTAAAAAATGTTGAAGGAAAAAAGTTAAATTTACTCCTGTAAATATGATTATAAATTGAACTTTTAATCACTTAGGATTTATTGATAGTCCTGTAAACAGGGATATCATTGAATAAAACCTGCTATAATTGCAAATACTGCTAACCACATGTCACCCCTACACTGCCTAGATGATCGTCTACATATTTGATTTACATATGTGAATGTGAGGCCAGCAGCCAGTTGGTAGGCCAAGGGCCTTGTAGGCCTATCGAGCTTGGATTTTTTTAATAGAACGACAAAACCGATATTATCGGACAAGTTAGTCAGGACGATAGCCCTGAAGACTTGAACGGGAGATTACATTTGAAGGGTACATGGACATAAAAAATAATTCATGCCAAAGGTACTTATTTCATTATAAGAGTAACTATAAAAATATTTCCATTCCTTTCCATTAACGCAATTTAACCTCTTGCCTTATAGATATTGTTACTTGTCACCTGCCACCCGGACCTTGCAGTGGCACGACCTGTCGGGAGAGGAATTTTAAACTATGGATCACGCACCTTTTTGACCACACAAGGACATGGAGGGCTTCCCGAATGCCACATTCATACTAAACATGGCGAATATCACAATGATGATTATGATGGCCAGAGGATATTCGGGGACAGTTTACGCCTTAATGTTTCCTGAAATTTGTCTTACAAGTGAGGAAAAACCCCGATAAAAAACCATCACCTAGGAAACTTGTCCTGATTGGAGATAGAACCCGACCCCGGTACGTACGAGCCAGCGACGCTACCCGAAGACCACTGCGGTGGATAAATAATGCATTTCACATTAAAAAAAAACAATTATGTTACAATTTTCATTAATTTTGTCAACTGACAATAGAAATTTAATCAGTATTAATTTATTATATTGTTTACAAATCATATTGCAAATGTCTGACTACACAGTCATAATGTAAGGTTAATGCAACAATGATATTTTATTAGCACATATTTTGAATATATTACTTTAATTATATAGGCCTATTATATTGAAATAGTCTTAAAAACGTCAATAGACCTATTGTATATGGACCAGTTCATATTGACCATATATTAGCGAAATATTTTTCTATCGGTTGTTAAATATGCAGACTTAATTGTTAATCTTATATATATATATATATATATATATATATATATATATATATATATATGAATGTTTGTTTGTTTGTTTGTACTTTATGCGCAGCCATACTGTTGATCCGATTGTGATGGGGCATTTTGCAAAATGTTCAGGAGATTCCCGGAATGAACATAGGCTATAAGAAAGTTGTGATACTCAAATTCTACACCCTTAAAAATCGCCCTTTCCTTTATAATGGAAAACGTGAAAAAAATAGCTCTTTGGAAGCTTAAATGGCTTACGCTGCCTAAACCATAACAAATACACAGAATTAATGTACACAGAATTGAATATCTCAAAACGCTCTACAAAAAGGTCCGCGACGGCATATGTTTATCTCATACGGATAACTCACAATAACCATTTTTGTCTTTCATTGATGCCAAGAAGATCGAGACAAGTACGTAGATTACTGTGCAAGCATAGCAGCATGGCGGATATTATTTATGGATAACTTATAATAACGAATTTTGTCTTTAAGCTCATTTATGCCAAGGATATCGAGATGAATAGATTCCCGGGCAACACTGCCTAATCAGCACGGGGAATCTTAAAAATAATTACGATATATATTTATAATTATTTTTCAATTTACTTATTCAACTAATCATAAGAAGTACATTAATTTTTGTGTTTCAACTCATTTATGCCAAGAATATCGGGAAGAGTACATTCCTGGCAACGCCGGGTAACAGCACGGGGTATCTAAAAATAATTACGATATAAATTTTCCTTTTACTGATTTAACTAAACGTAAAACACATTATTTTTCGTATTTCAGCTGATTTATGTCAAGAAGATCAGGATAAGTAGATTCCCGGGCAACGCCGGGTATTCAGCACGGGGTATCTAAAAATATACATTATTATTATTTTTCCATTTACTTATTCAACTAAACATAAAAGCACATCAATTTTCATTTTTTTAGGCGTAGGAGCGCAAGCCGGTTATTAGCTAGTCTTTATATTTTTCTTCTTCTCATTCTCTATAGTAGTTTCACCCTATATGTACATTTAGGTTACATAACACCGGCGCTCAGACCTTATAGTGACAGGACCTTTCGGGACCCCCACATATACTATTTGACCACACAGGGACATAGAGGGCCTTCCCGAATGAGTGATCAGTTCAATACAGCGCCTCATCCGAAACAACACAACATTTAAGGCGATGCACACCACTCACTCAAACGTTCATACTAAACATGGCGAATAGGCCTATATTAGCGGTGATTATGATGATGTTTGCGGGTTCTTTAGGCCTTAAAGTTTCCTGGCATTTGTGTTACAGGTTATTTTTACCCAGAGATAACCATCACCCAAGAAACATGTACCGATCGATGATCGAACCTGTACACGCTGCGTACAGAGAGCGGCGATACACGATGCCATGGCGGTGACTGTTGTTAATATTTAGCTTATATAGACTATTTAACTCATGCCCCAAATGGGAGTCAATGACCAATCACGTTTCAATGATTTCTGTATTACAACCAATCAGAGACGTGTTTCACGAAATAATTATCAACGTTAGGATTATCATATATTAAGCAAAGCTCCTCCTTTTTAATATTCTGAACAGGTCTGACCGTTATTTTGCAGTGACTGAGCCTATAACAAATACGGCTACCAGATTGTATATAATAGTGCTTACATGTCAACATTTGTAGCAATTGATTATACCACCAAAAAAAGAAACCACTGTTTGCACTTTCTTAAATGTATACGACATCAAAAATGAATTAATATACAGATTGATGTGTTTCATTTTTTCTCCACTAGAGAGCATTCTTACAATATTGCGTTCCTTTGGCAATAAATAGTATGATCTGGTTGCAGTGATAAACAAAAGAAGCAGTAGTAGAAGCGTAGGCTACCTATCGTTTCTCATTAGTTTTCAAACATCACCGTTTACTTTAAATATAAAAATATTTTTAAATAACTGTAGTTAAATAATGATTTGTGAGTAAACAGCTTTATTTTATTCGTTAAATAGTCCTAACAAATGCCACTCTTGATTTCCAAATTCTCTAGATAAATTCACTCCTCACTTCGTGAGTCGTGAATTTATCGATAATTTGGAAATCACTCGTGGCATTACTTATGATAAATACATTTGACACAATATGAAATAATATTCGAAACAAAATTCCGGGTGTAAAACAAATGTACCGGTAAAACGCACGTTTCAATACCTATAAATAACTATTCTGAATTAGGAGTTCTCGATACAATCGGAAAGAGAAATCCTGAGAATGAAACAAGTTTAAAGAGACTTTTTATTGGGAATTTTAACATTACTTTATATAGACAGTAGAACTTCTTTCCATGCTTCTATTACAAGTTTAACACTTCTCACTGAAGGGTAAATTATATTTGAAGAGAAAAATATATGCTTAGATTGGGGTTTGAACCCAGGATCTTTGGCTTTGTATGCCAATTCTCTACCGTTTGAGCTATCCTAAGCACTCCAACATAAACGCAATTTTTTCTCTTATACATTATTAATTGTCAAGAGCACCAAATGCTACGAACCATTGCTCGATCACACAAATTACGGCTTCTTATTTTAGGTATTATAACACTGAAGTCCACTGCTGTGGTCTCGAGGTAGCGTCCTGCCTTGTCATGAAGCGGGCCCGGGTTCGATCCCCGGTCGGGGCAGTTTTTCTGGGTGAGGTTTTTATCGGAGTTTTTCCTCACCTGTAAGACAAATGTCAGGAAAACTTTAAGGCCCAAACGGTCCCCGAAATTATATGGCCATCATCATAATTATCATCATCATCCTTCACCGATGTGGAAAGCAACGGGAAGCTACCACACCTACAATTCCCTAGTAAAGCTGCAAAAACATAGCATGGAAATGCTATGATTACAGTGAAGGACCTGCCCTCGGGCAGAATTACTATGGGTGGATATCCCTGAAGAGTGCGACTGGGGTGTTTCTGTCACTGACTACCAGTTGCCAGAAGAGATAGTCACATATTAACATGATGCAACCCATTAACTTCAGTTTTAGTAATTTTTAGCTAGGTACGTCTACTTTTGAATGAAAGTAATTGCGAGGTTGTTTTACTGTCGAGGAAGCAGGATATATGGTTTACAAACAGGCGGTATATGTTATGTGCTGTGTGGGTGGAATGGGAATTTAAGTTCGTGCAATAAATTGAAAATGAAGATTGATTTTCATTTGCACCACGCTTTTAATATTGTTTATTAAGCGTCGACAAGCACGAAAAAATTGAATCGACCTAAACACACGTGAAACAAGGTTACAATTTACATAGTAAAAAACGCTACAAAATTGTGTTTTAGATATTTACATGTCTCTAAGAAAGATACCTTCACGCATGACAGATTAGCCAAATAGTGAAAAGCATCGTGAAACATGTTCCATAAAATATAAAAAAAAGTTTTAAAAATAAAACTGTTTTATGTCATGTATGTTACAGTGTCACGTTCTGAACACTGGTCTCCACTCTCAGCGAACAGATGACATTTACGTGGCCTGTTTTCAATACACACACCACTTTGGCAGGCCTCGTGACGCAGGGGATATGTAGACTACTTATATTGTCTACATAGAGAAGAATATTTGAAGATAGGTGTGTTCTGCAAGATATTCTGTTGGAGAGAAGAATGAAAATAAAACCAGTTCTCGCACATGTAACCTACTTCTGTTTTAAATAGCACCAGGAGAACAGCAGGCTAAATGTCCCTGTCCGACTTAAGAATCGTTATACAGTGTCAATGCCTTCATCACCATTAAATAGTACTGGGGAATTGGAATTCAACCCAGGAATCACGTGCTTATTGTAAAAAACAAACAAAAAATATATATCGCCTTATCTGGTCGCACAAAGATTAAAATATCATTAAAATGTTCAACCCTAACGAGAGTCGAACCTGGGCTCGCTGATCATAGGTAGGCACCGTACCACCTGAGACAACGGGGCATAATAGGCTTAAATAAAATTAATTTACAATCTACTAAATGGAAACCAATATGTTATGAAGTATGTGTTCATAATAATAAACTTATAGTGAATTGAAATTATTGTATAGTGAAAACAATAGTATAGTAATTGTTACATAATAATTAATAATATAACAGCAATGATGAATGGACTCTTATGGAACAGACATACGTGTACAGTCATTACGTTTTGAGACTGAGCGCAAAGTGACGCTGTATTTATTGCACTATTGCGCATAGGTGGCGCGTGGTATAGTACCTTGTCAGTCTCTCGTCCCAGCAAGAGACAGTTGAGTGCATGCACTGCAAGCAGAACTACGGTCTTCGTTGTGACGGTGTTTTGAATGCGCATGTCGGAACTCGAAATGCCACAGTTAGAGCAACATCAAGTTCTGTCAGAAATTAGGCAAGACCGCTGTCGAAACGTTTCAAATGATGCAGCAAGTTTACGGCGAGTACTCATTGAGTCGCAGTGTTATGTTTAGGGGCCACCGACGTTTTTTTGCAAGGAAGATACAATTTGGAAGATGTTATGCGTACTGGTCGGCCACAAACAATTCGAACTAAATGCAAGATCCAAGAAGTTGTAACGTTGGTGCGTGCTAACCGCTCCCAATCAGTAGGCGATCTGGCAGCAGTGGTAGGGGCAGCCATGTTACTTGTTACAAAATTCTGTCTGATGACCTGAACATATCTCGTATTACCTTACCCCAGCACAGTGTGCCAGGAATCCTGTCGCAAGACCAACGTGATGATCACATGATGATTTTTCTCTCTTTCCTCGCATGAAAGCAATCTTACATGGGTGTAGTTTCATTGTTCCGAAGAGGTCATGACTGCTACAAGAGAAGCCATACGGGACCTTCCTGCCAACATCTTTCAGCGGTGCTTCCAACGGCTATACCTACCACCGTTGGCAAACGTGCATAACAGCCAAAGGCGAATATTTTGAGGGAGGATTTGGTTCTATATAAGTGTACGCCTAGTTATCGGCTACTTGGGAAACATTCAGATTCTTGTGGGTGTCTATCGTCCAGGCGTAAAGTTATAGAACTTGATGACTGTAGTAGCGTAGTGGTTAAGGCACTGAGCTACAAGTCGGAGGGTCGAGGGTTCAAGTCCCGTTGGGGTCAGGATTTTTAAACTGACCCAAACCCTCTGGCGGCACTATGGCCCTGGGGTAGACTCAGCCTCTAACGGAAATGAGTACCAGACGCTTGTTCTGGGGGTAAAGGCGGCCGTCACGCAGGGCTGACAACCCGGCTGACATAAAGTGCCGATTGTCTAGAAAAAGTGGGAGCCCTAACCTCCTACTACCCCAAGGGCCTCCGGGTCTGTTGTGGGATCACTTTACTTTACTTTACTTTTTAGTAGTATAACCAGAAAAAATAAGTTACAAATATATAATTCTATAGTGAGAAGTACTGTCACATATCGGACTGAAGTTTCGAAATTCAACAACAATTTAGAACATAACTTATGTTGATGGAAATAGATTTCTTGAGGAGACCAGCAAGACGTTCAAAATTAGAAAAAATAAGAAGTACTGTCATGCGAGAAAAATGAATATTAGATAATCAAAAGTAGATTATATAAGATATAAGCAATTAAATTGGTATGGGCACGTACAACGATTTCAAGAAGAAAGGTAAAGGTAAAGGTAAAGTTCAAAATTAGAAAAAATAAGAAGTACTGTCATGCGAGAAAAAATGAATATTAGATAATCAAAAGTATATTATATAAGATATAAGCAATTAAATTGGTATGGGCACGTACAACGATTTCAAGAAGAAAGGTAAAGGTAAAGGTAAAGGTAAAGTGATCCCACAACAGGACTCAGGAGGCCCTTGGGGTAGTAGGAGGTTAAGGCTCCCACTTTTTCTAGACAATCGGCACTTTATGTCAGCCGGGTTGTCAGCCCTGCGTGACGGCCGCCTTTACCCCAGAACAAGCGTCTGGTACTCATTTCAGTTAGAGGCTGAGTCGACCCCAGGGCCATAGTGCCGCCAGAGGGTTTGGGTCAGTTTAAAAATCCTGACCCCAACGGGACTTGAACCCTCGACCCTCCGGCTTGTAGCTCAGTGCCTTAACCACTACGCTACGGCGTGCCCCACAAGAAGAAAGGTTACCCACGAAAACACTGGAATGGTGTCCACCTGGAACAAGAAGGAAAGGAAGACCTCGAAAGTCGTGGATGCAAGGAATAAGAACTGGAAGGAGAACAAGAGGACTGGGGGCAATGGATGGATGGATAGAGACGAGTGTATAAAACGATTACAAAGTTATGAATACAATACAATTAATATTTATAATGTATTTTGATTTACTCTAAATTTAACGAATTAAATATATATGTACAATATATATAAAAAAACAGGAAAAGATTAATGACATAGTATAAATATAGTAATTATTATATAATTATTAATAATTTAATAACAATATTTTTATCATTGAGCAGCAAATATAGACTTCGAAATATTTTATTTTTTTTCAAATAATCTAAGCTTATCTAATTTTGAGTATAGAAAAAAATATGACAATATACTTTATTAAATAACTAACTCACTGGCACTATCGCACCCGGAGGTTCATGGCTGCGCGGACATAAGCTCTCCATACATCCCTATCCTGAGATAATGTTTTCCAATATTCCCCTGTATAATCTACTTCCCTCAAATCATATTTAATGTTATTCTCCCACCTCATTCTTGGGCGTTTTCCCTCTGGTTTTCCTACAAGAAGCTTCCATGACGTCTTTCATTCCCATTCGTGCCACATGTCCTGCCAATCTCAGTCTACGAGACTTAACTGTTCTCATTATATCTGGCTTCCTATAAAGACCATGTAGTTCACTGTTATGTAGTCTTCTCCATTCACCTCTCTCTTTGGTCCAAACATTTTCCTAAGAACTTTATTCTCAAATACTCGTAATCTCCTATCTCTCTTAAGCAAGAGTTCATGTTTCGCATCCATATAATATAACTGATAGAACAATAATTTTATATATTTTCAGTTTAACGTTTTTTGAAAGGAGTTGGGACGTCAAGAGTCTCTATAATGCATAATAGCACGCATTCCAGAATTGAGCCTATGTTCAATTTCTTTCTGAATCTCATTCCTATTTCTGATTATTGTTCCTAGATATTTGAATTCTGCCACCTCCCCAAAATTTCCCTCATTTATCATTAGCTATCCGTTTCCGTTATATAATGTATTTTATGTGTGACCATATATTTAGTTTTATTGATATTTACTTCCAGTCCCAATTTCTTAGCGTTACTCAATACTTTATTAAAAAGCTCTAGTTAACTAGATATATTAATAACAAGTACAAATACAAAAAAATCGATCTCCAATATTCTTTCCTTTAATCAAAATGGGTGAACTGCCCTAATTTTGGGGGCCGAGTAGAGATAATGTGACATATTTTGTTTATTAGGCCTAATGCTTATTTTATGAATATAATAACCTCAAATAAAAAGGCATAATGATATGGGTGATTCTCTTTGTTAGTATTTTGTAGACTGTACATGAGAAAGTCTTGATATTATCTAACAGTAGGCAGTATATTATCTTGTTGCCAATTTTTAAATTTCCTAAAGAAATTACGCCTCATGCTCTTCACTCACATTCTAATAATTATGGAAGAAGCACAAGCAAGAATGTGGGAAATATACAGGATGTTTCAAAATGAGTACAACAGACTTCTAGGGGTTATAGAGGGAACTTAATAGATAAAGTTTTGATAAGGAACCCATGTCTGGAAACATACCATTTGGATGTAAAATAGGTTTGAAGATAGATATACAATAGACTGATATCGTGTGCCTTGTGTTTCAGAGTAAGTGTTACAGTCTAGGGGTTGTATTACAAGTGTGGTTCCACGTGACATCTTGTTCGTTGTACAAAGTGTACCTGTGACGCGTGTTTTAATACACACACCCCAAAAGACCTGGTGTGTGCTCAATAATTTCCGCTGCCACCAGAAGTCATGCAAGAAGATCTTCATCCAATTCGACAGGTGTAGTACAACCCCTAGATGTTCGTAATACTTATTCTCAAAAGATAAGACGCATGATATCAGCCGATTGTGTTTCGATCTTGAAACATACTTTACATCGAAATTATACGTTTCCGGACATGGATTTCTTAATAAAACTTTATCTACTGAGTTCCCTCTACAACCCCTAGAAGTATGTATTACTTATTTTGAAACACCATGTATATTGATTAATTTGTTGAAGCCTAATTGATGACAGTTTTCCACACGATTGTCCACAAACTCAACATAGTTATCAACTATTCCGTTTACCAGGATGTCACAAAATACGCATTTCTTTTAGGACACGGACATCTTACTCAAATGTTTTACATCTAGGAACATCAGTCAACGCACCAATGAGGATGCCTTATTTAACTTTAGCATGACTCAGCAATGAAATTAACTTCTGAGGTACGGTACTCAAATTCTTCTCTGTCCTGGTTCATCTCCTTTACAAATTTGTTCCTAAGTTCAAGTTGTATGTGCATGAAAGAAAAAGGAAAATTTGTCTTCTTCCTACCAGAAAATCGCTCTGAGTATTTTTTAATCTTTTAGTGAGAAGACATCCCCTGACACAGAAACCAGCAGTACTTGGTATAACCCAATCCAACATTATTGCAATAATATTCACCTCTAGACAAATATGTCCTTGATGTTTGGGTTACTTTATTGATTTCAGAACTGATTTTACATTTTCATATGTTCCTTTCATGTGGACAGGATGCCCTATAGGAATTGAAGGGATAAAATTGCCATTGTGTAACAATATAGCTTTTAAACTAACCATCGACCTGACTTTGAATGGCATAGAGTCATGTGGTTTCCACTCCAATGTAAAACTGTCATAAATATCATTCAAATTGCAACAGACAATCAGAATATTTACCTTTATGAAGAACTAAACTGAATTTTTTGGTGACATCTATATACAGACACCTTAACGTCACCCAATAGAAGAATTTGTTGAAGCCTTGATGCAAGGAACTTTTGTTTTCTCTCAATGCAGATCCAGGCCGCAATTAATGATCATGAGTACTTAAACAAGCTTATAGAGAAAATTTAAAAGAAATTGGCAACAATGACTAATCATTTCTATAGTCACTTGTGTCAACATAATTTCTAGGCTTAAAATTTCTATAGAATTCATAAAAATACATTCGACGTATAGTTGTAGATGTGGTATAAAAAGTATACACACTCAAATTTCTTATAAAATGTAAAATGTGAAATTATAATTTTTGTGAATAAATTAATAATAATTAGCTCTTTTCAAGACGGAAAAGAATTTCAGGAAAATGACGCAGAAATTTGGTAGATATAGGCGTACTAGTAATAGAATGAAGAGATCATTTACGAAATATATCATAATTTGGGGCACGGTGGCTAACTAATTGAACAGGTGTGGTCATAACAATAAAAATAATTTCTCTCTTTATTTTCCTTAATATAACCTCTCCTACATATATAATTTTACTTACTCCATATATCCCTGCATTACAGAAACACGGTCTGTTGGAAAGGGATTTTTAACACTGGATTACAAATATACTTATCGATCACACAAGTACATGGATGGTCGCTCCAAATGAGCGATGGACTCTAATTCCGGGGCTATCTCCGAGACAGCATGAACATTTGAGATCAGATAAACCATTAATTGTATAGATTAATATTGTTTAAACGAATATAATCTGGGTTATTATAATGGCCAGTTGGTGTTGGGACTATTTGGACTCTAAAGTTTCCTGATGTTTATCTTCCGGATGATGAAAAATCGAATAAAAACTTCACCTAGGAAACTTGTGCATGAGGTACTCTTAGACCACAGCGATGGATAATAAAAAATAATCAGTGAGAAAATATTTATAGAGCTCGATGAATGAGTTCAAAAGAACGAATCCTTAACATGCAGTAGAATTTTCAAATGATGAACGTACCTTGAGACTCACACACTAAGTCGTAGATGTCTTCTAAAAACGAATAATGGTTACAGTTGCTGACGTCATTTGGCAGCTTCTCCTTTCTGAAACAAATAGAACATACATTTTATATAACTATTTTTTAATTACAAACTTAATTGCAATGACAGCTTGTGGATTGGGAACTTGAAGAGGGCTCTCATTGACGTAGTTTGATGTACAATACTCATAAATGTTTAATAACAAAGCGTGTAATAGACGAAAAAAAGTGCACTTTTTTATAAATGCAAGTCTATTTGATAGGTCAAAGTGCCAGTTATTTGGAGGACAAGGTAGATATGTTATAAAATGTAAGTTATGGGTGCTGAGTTCATAAAAAGAGGATATTAACTTTTCGCCATGCCCAAGAAAGGGGAGGGTTACAAGTGCCACACAACTTTAGAACATCTATTATTATAGAAAGGATTTCCTGATTTTTTTGACACTCTTTCATTTAAGTCCTAATGTTGTCCACATATGTACTTTTTAAACTACCGACAATGTATCCGACACCAAGACTGTGAAAACTGAAATTATTGTGTTCAGCTGAAAGTTCGTGTTTCTTAATTTTATTTTGTTGACAATTCAAGTCACATACATCATTTTTCGTCCATGTGGCATTGTCACCGCCGACGAAGAGAGAGAGAGACAAAATAGTAAAAAACGGTCGGTTTCTTCACAATCTTACGGCAAAAAAATACTGTCATTAAAGGATCTTCAATGTCTCCGTTCTTAGCACTCCACTTGTAGATTCACTACATTCAAGTCGGGTATTGACCTACCATATTTGTTGATGTGTAATTGTTCCCTTAAATTTAACTTACAAAAAAGTAGGAACTTTAACTCCGAAACTTTATTTCCACCTGTATACATAGTGAACTCATAACCAACTAACATCGCGGCATGTAATAACGCTCCTACCAACACCTACACATATGTGGTCCTGACTCTTTCTTTTAAATATATTTTATTTATGTTTGTATATTAGTTCATTGTTTATCAGCTAAACTTACTAAACTGTTTTCAATATTTTCATTAATTTCGAAAATAAATTAAGAATAATTAGATGAGTTTGGATCGGATAAAGAATGGATATATAAGAACAGAGTTAAGTATATATCCATTGAATCAAATAATACAGAGATACAATTTTACACGTGTAGAAATAATGAATATAACAAGATTACCAAAAACAGAATTTAACTACAAGCCGAGAGGATCAAGGAATGTAGGAAGGCCTGTGAAAATATGACACAACAACTGCGAAACGGAACAGGCAGTTTGCCTAGTCCATGAAGCGAAAAAGAAGAATTAATTTAGAAAAACTTTGAAAATATGTAAATATATTGAAAATAAAAAATTGCTGTTTTCAATCTAGAAAGAAGATACTCGCACCTCACTACAGAACAACCTGGTGAGAGTCACACACAGCCCTCAATAAGGTTAGAAGCTCTCGCGTTACCATGACAACGGGATATGGTTCACGCTCTATAAAGGCAGGTAGATGGGTCTGTTTTCCCAACACTATCATACATCTATAATAGTATACACGCTGCATAGGTTGTGTTTAACTCGAAATATCATAAAGTAACATTATCATCATCATCATGAACAAATTCGTTTTAGGCCATGTGGCCTGTATGGTAAACCTAGCGAAGATGGTCTTGATCCTTCCACCGATGTTTTGGTCTTCCTTGGTCCCTATGTCCAGTTGGGGTATATTGGAATGCCAATTTTGGAAGTCTATTTCTTGCCATTCTTCTCAGATGATTTTTCCATTCTTGTTGGTATCTTTGTATATCTTCATTTAAACTTGTTACTCCAAGTTTTCCTCTGATAATAGTGTTCCTTTGGTGATCCAGTCTATTAACTCCTAACAATGATCGTAAGAAGCGCATTTGGCTTACTTGAAGTTTATGAGAGTTTCTTTTATTTAAGATCCAAATTTCACTTCCATAATTTTAGAGCAGCTTTTGATGTGATGTTATGTAATCTTAGTTTTTGTCTCTGTCCTGTACCGGAGCTCGGTGGTAGGCAAGAGATCTCAGGGTTATGAACTCTTTACAAGCAAAAGAACAACGTACAAATGTACACTCAATTTTAACGAATCCAAGAAACTGTTTATTTACGGAGAAATACACTTTTGATAATACAGTTACAAGTTTTATCTATGAGTGGAGTCGATGAAATACTTAGAGGTCCACGTGCTCGAATCAATATTTTCAAAGATTTTCAAAGATATCAAAGCGATGAACAATTTCTTGCCAAGTACGTTGGAGTATGTCTTCTGGAATGTTCTCAATAGCCTCTATGATGCGCTCACGAAGATCACGAAGGTCTTTGACTGGGGTGGTGTAAACTTTATCTTTGACATAGCCCCAGATAAAGAAATCCAGTGGTGTTAAATCGGGAGATCTCGGGGGCCACGCGATTGGTCCTCCCCTAACCAATCCAACGGCCAGGGAAAATGTTGTCCAAAGTCGTACGAACTTCATTGGACCAGTGGGGAGGAGCACCATCTTGCTGGAAAACGATGTTAGGCTGCAGTTGTTCAATTTGTGGAAAGAAGAACTGCTCCAGCATGTCAAGATATGTGGTACCACGAACAGTTTTTCTCGGCGAAAAAAACGGTCCAATGACCTTATTATGTGACAAACTGCACCAAACATTCATCTTCGGACTATCACGAACATGCTCTTGAATAGCGTGAGGATTCTCCGATCCCCAGATCCGCACATTATGCCGGTTTACCTTGCCTGACAAATGGAAAGTGGCTTCGTCCGAGAAGAAAATCTTGGTCATGAAGTCAGGATCAGCGGCCGAGACGGTCCAGCATCGTATTGGCGAATTCCACTCGTTTCGGCATGTCATTCGGCTCCAGACGTTGCACTAACTGCACTTTATATGCGTGCAGTTTGAGGCGTTTGTGGACAATCCGTTGTAATGTCGATTTTGGTATTTGAAGTTCCCGCGAAGCTCTTCTTAATGACTTCCGGGGCTTCGCTCAAATGCGGCTTGAACATTTGCTACCATTTCATCGGATGCTCTGCGACCACCACCATGCTTCTTCAACACAGATCCTGTAGCTAATAATGTATCACGCCACTTCTTTATGCTTCTAGCAGTTGGAGCATCACGGTTAAACACACGCCGGAACTCCCTTTGAACTCTAATGATTGATTTAAACTCCGCATACACACAAAACAGCTTGCGCTTTCATCTGCGGAGTCGCCATTTTCACAAACAATTAAATCTAAGAACGAGAAACGTATCTTTGTGCCATCTACCGACAGGATTCGAAACTTGGTGAGTTTTTCTGTACTATGAACGTTGTTTTAAGTTTCTATCTTCAACCGTTTGCCAGTAACAAGCAATTGAAATTAGGTCCATTCGAGCGGTCCACCCTGTATATTTATGTTACAATAATATTATTTACTAGTATGTATAACATTTCTAAGAACTGGGTAAATTGGTTCTTTGATATTTAATAGATAATGCTTTTTCAGTTTATTTGTAAACTGTCAATATTAAGAGATTATCTTTTCTAAAGGTGAATGAATGTCTTTTGTTGTCTGTACTAGCCAGGTAGTTTTTTTATATATCCTTATTTCTTGGAATTTGTATAGACTGCTAATTGGAATTAGTTATATTCTTTTGACAATACCCTTTTTTGTGTTCCTATATTATTTGTAACTTGTGTAGCAGGTAGAGTTCTGACAATACCTCTTTATACTAGACAAATGTACGTGGAATTTTTACCTGGATATATTTATACTTTTCCACATAAATATTTTATAGCGATATTAGTAATATATTCTATTTTCATTATTTATAGATTTATTTAATTTTAATAACAATTTAATATATTTCGGAACATTTTAGTTTCAGATCCATGCATATTAGAGCTGTATCTTAGTTTTATATGTCTCCTATCATATTAATCGCTACAGTCCTCATCTGTAACATTAATTACAAATAAAAAGCATGCCTATGTTAAGCAAACGAAAATAATTAAAAATATAAAATATAGTGCCATTTATCATAAGACCTTTTTTTTCCACTGAATTCTTTAATGTTATAAATGCATTCCTGACTTCCGTTTCCGTCCTTCCTATGTTAAAGTTGTATATGCAAGCACATGTAGTGACTTTTAAAATATTATTCCCAGACTCAGGATGCCTGCATCCCTTATTGCCTTATCCAGTACTATATTAAATAATAAGCAGGGCAGTCAATCATCTTGTCTGAGACTATTTGATATTCACATGGTTCTGATAAGTCATTCTAGACTTGGACCACAAATATACTGTTCTCCATTTGCAGACCTCACAAATCGTATGAATTTTGTAGGTATTTTGGACTCTTCAATTGGTTCATAAAACTGTGATTTTTTTTAAACTGTCACATGCTGAACTGAAATAAATACAGAGATGATTTTCTCCAATATTATAGAGTAGGGTGCGTGTAGGCAAACAGTTTTCAGACACTTTTGAAATCCAGAATGGGTTGAAGCAAGGAGATGCACTATCTCCTCTACTATTTAATTTTGTACTAGAGCATGCCATTAAATCTTTAGAGAATGAGGAAGGCTTACAACTCAATGGTATTAATAAGCTGTTAGTTTATGCTGATGATGTAGTACTACTGGCCGATAGCGAGGAGATACTAAAGGCCAACACGCACACACTATTGAGTAACACTAAGAAATTAGGACTGGAAATAAATATCAGTAAAACTAAATATATGGTCACACGTGAAAGAATTCAGTATATAATGGAAGTGGACAGCTAATGACAAATGAGGGAAATTTTGAGGAAGTGGCTGAATTCAAATACCTAGGAACAATAATCACAAATAGGAATGAGATGCAAAAAGAAATTAAACATAGGCTCAATTCTGGAAATGCATGCTATTATGCATTGCAGAGACTTTTGATGTCCCAACTCCTTTCAAAAAACGTTAAGCTGAAAATATATAAAACTATTATTCTACCAGTTATATTATATGGATGCGAAACCTGGACTCTTACTTTAAGGGAGGAAAGGAGATTACGAGTATTTGAGAATAAAGTTCTTAGGAAATTTTTGGATCAAAGAGAGATGAACAGACAGGTGAATGGAGAAGACTACATAACAATGAACTACATGGTCTTTATAGGAAGCCAGATATAATAAGAACAGTTAAGTCTCGTAGACTGCGATGGGCAGGACATGTTGCGCGTATGGGGAATGAAAGACGTGCATGGAAACTTCTTGTAGGAAAGCCAGAGGGAAAACGCCCAGTTGGTAGACCAAGAATGAGGTGGGAGAACAACATTAACTATGATTTGAGGGAAGTAGATTATACAGGGAATGATTGGAAAGCATTAGCTCAGGATAGGGATGTATGGAGAGCTTATGTCCGCGCGGCCATGAACCTTCGGGTTCGATAGTGCCAGTGAGTTAGTTAGTTAGTTAGTTAATTATACTCTTTAGATTTTTTCATAACTTTACGAAATGTATATATTTCATCAATAGTGGATTTACCTTACCTAAAACCTCACATAATTTCCAATAAGTTGTCCAAAATATGGTAGAATTCTTAAATAAAAAGGAGAATAGTTTGTATGTACATATCAATAGTTTCTACGTACCTATTAATAAACTAATGAGTCTATAATTATAAAAAATCGAAGGAGCTCCTTTCTTGTGAAGACGGCAAATTTCCGGCTGACTTACATTCAGAATTTTTCCCACTGCTCATATTTTATGAATCTATATACAGGTAAATATCCCATAAAAATATTTTATTTAAACTGCGTTAAATGTGCAAAGCATAAATGTATGCACTGTAAATACTACGTAAATGTTGGACGTATTAAATAATTCTCACAAAATGTTTAATAAGCTACAATCTTTCTGATTAATCTTAATAACATTGTATTGAGAAAATTAATGCTTCCAGACTTACCGTTTGTAAACTACAGTTGAGATAGAAATGTTTGAAACAGTAGAGCGACAATGCATATAGCTGGATACTTGGGTTCAAATCCCGAATCGGGTGTAACTTTTGTCTCTAGTTATGAAAACAGTGTTTAGCTTTAAGTGTAATAACTCACATATTGAATGTATTAGTTCATTTTTATTTAACTCTGCACACTCTATTAGTAAACATAAATCCTCTACTCATGTTCGACATAATGCCAAGTCAAGGAATGAAACAAATACATTATTAAATGACTGCCATATTGAAGGAGGACCAGGTTTGTCGCGCCGTCACAGAAATTAAATGTTATAAAATAAATAACGTGGTTTTAGAGAAATGATGGAATAAAGTTTCTTGCAGGTGAAAATGGGAGAAACCCGAGAAAAACCTGCTCTGGCTCCGCTCCAATTTGTCATCACGAACTCCACGTGGAGTAACCGAGACGCGAACTCGAGACGCAGACAAGGAGGATGTGTTAAACCTTTTGCAATACAAAAAGTAATTGTATTTAAAATTCTTTTTATTTCAAATTAAGTATTTACAAAATTACTTAACATTAAGTCAAGTTATATTGAATCGCACAATAAAACTTTCAATGTGAAAACCCTAACACGGAGACGCTCTGTACAATTTATTGCAATGAATTATGATTATGGAGAAATAACGAATTACTTATTGTTTTGAATTATGGATGAGTACGATCAAATTACTAAAGACTTTAATGTGCAATTATATTAAACCATTTAAATATATATTTGTGGAGTAAATGAACACGATACTGGTATGCAAATATGGGAGCCGAAGGAAATGGAATAATAAAAATATTAGATTGGAAAACTCCTTTCTTTCCTCAACGTGACGAGAAATCCTTTAAGAGGAAATACATTTATTTCCTGATAATTTAAATTCTATTTCCCACTTTCTTAAACAAGATGACTTTTTTGCTAAGAGAAGCACGCAAATAGGCTACACTTCAGTACAAATTACCAACCTACGTAGATAAAAAAATAAAAATATGCTTAATTATTATCTAATAAAATCTCTTATGTGACAAATTCTAGTATGACACAATAAACATATAGGATATAACAAAGTTCAGAACTCAAGGGAGACAAACAAATGTGCTTTAATATGTTCCAATGCTGCCCACTACACCTCTCATGAATCAGGTTTTACACTAGTCAGATATTTGGCGGCAATTTGGTCTACTTCCAATTTATTTATTTATTTTCTTTTACCTGATGGAAGTTAAGACCGTAAGGTCTTCTCTTCCACTTCATCAAGGTTAAATTAGACATATAATAAGAATTTTGATAAATGATACATAATAGATAATTACAGGCTACACAATATAAAGTTCACAAGGGAAAGAAAGAATAATAATAATAATAATAATAATAATAATAATAACAAAATAATATCCTATAATTAGATAAAGTAAATTGCTTGGTAAAGAAAGTTTAAAATATAAAGGAACAATAAAAGCATACATGGAACACGGTTATATATTATATTGTCTAAGGAAATATAACGTGAGCTTCTTTTTAAATTGCTTTTGAATCGGGCTGTCCTTGATATATGAGGGGAGGGAATTCCAGAGACGGGTGGCTGAAACGAGGAAGGATAAGGAATAGTGAGATGTTCGATGTAGGGGAACAGATAGAGTTACATTTTCTCTCGATCGTGTGTTTAAGTTGTGGTGGGAGGGTAGAGAATGAAAGCGAGTAGAAATATAAAGGGGTGATGAGGTGGACAAAGTGTTCTATAAGAAGCAGAGGCAATGTATCTTTCGTCTATCTTCCTATCGGAGCCAAGACAACATTTCAAATACTGGAGTTATGTGTTCTGATTTACGGAGGTGCACAAACATTAAGAACTCGTTGCAGTCTTTGTCCGAATATGATACTCATATCAGTTAAGAGTAAGTCACAACAATCGAAATGCGGCATAATCAAGGTTGAGACAAGTACTTTTATCAATGAAGAAGGAAGGACATTTTTTAAACGTTTTAGGGAATGGAAGTTTGAATATCTTTCCATGCACAATTTCGGCAAGCAACATTACGTATTATCGCCTCATTATGATGGTTGTCCGTTTATAATAAAGCGGATGCCGCGCGACAATGCTTGACAATGATTAATATGCGGAATTATTATAGTGGCAGTAGTCGGCATCTTTGTATTTAATTATATATAACAGCTGCGGGGAAACAATGCGAGCCGCTGGACAACCATCAAAGTGAGGCTACAACAAGTGATATGTATTTGTATACAAAAGAGTGTAGCATGTCTGTATATTTAAATGTTTGTATAATATAAACACTTATACAGAGTGAACGGTAATTACACCGACAAACTTCAGGGACTGAATCCTAACTGGAAATATAGGAAAAAAAGTCCTATAAACATGTGTCCGAAAATGAGCGATGTGCGTGCAACGACAACAAATCGTCCCGGCACACAGTACATAGTATAATCTCATCCACGTCACAACAGATGTTCAAAGTGGCCTCCATCGGATGCAATGCACGCGTTCACACGTCGCATCAAGGATTGCCTCAGTCTTTCGCATGTTCTGGCCTCTCTCCAAATAGCGTCACATGCGACGAGGACACGCTGCTGAAGAGTATGCACATCAGGAACTGGTTCAGCATACACAACGCTTTTCAGATGCCCCCAAAGGTAAAAATCCAGGGGGTTTAAGTCCGGTGATCTAGCAGGACATGCAACAGGGCCGAGAGAATAATGTCATTCGTCAGTTCCATCTACCGTGGCAACGGAGCACTTATGGACACTTATTCATAGGACATGTTTTCCTCCATTTCCAGTCAGGAATCAGTCCCTGCAGTTTGTCGGTGTTATTAAAATTCACCCTGTATGTAAGTTTACTGTGTCAAGGGAAATAACAAAGAAAAGGGGGGAGATGAAACCAATGATGCATAGTCTACTTCCATTTAAAATCACCAAGAGGCATAATAATGTCCCCATCCGTCACGATGGACGAATTGCTAACACAACATTATTAAAATATGCATTTTCAACATATTATGTACTGCATATTATGTACTGGATTTGAATTATAATACAAGTATCTGGTGTACAATCTAGCGATTAAAACTTGTATATTACCATTTTTCCTACCCTAGAGAAAACAAAAATCTAATTAAAATTTTAACCCCGCAATAAATTGAACCCAGACCTGGTAGTCGTGAAGTAGGCATGCTATCAGCTGAGCTAACGCGACGGACGTATTTTTATCTGAAAATCGATGATAAAATCAAGATGCTGTGTTTTATTTACTCATTTACTTTTATATCATATTTATAAATAATTTCTTTAGAAAATATTCTGCTACAGGATTTTGCACTACCGCGCCTGAATTAAAAATTATAAAATAAGACATTGGATTGCAAAAATTAACATACTTTTTTTTCAGAGGAACTTATAAGCATACATTTTTTGGAATTTATTTAGATTGAAATTTCACGTATTTAGTATGTGTATATGTTCTTCCAGTTTAAATCTTCAGGAAGATGAATATTGCCTCATGGAATTTCAACGGTATACGGAACAAGTATACCCTCTAAAAATTAAGAATAAAATATATGAAAATCAGAATGATTGATGGGTTAGTCCTGTTAATACTGAAATGAAGGTGGTTTGAAGAAGTAAAATTAATCCTATTGCTAGTGGGTGATTTATTGTGAGGAATGTGTGTACGATAAGTAGCGTCTCCAAGTTGAGAAAACCATATTTATTCCATGGGGCCCGATATGTTGACCATAAGTCACATGTATACTTCATCATTGGATGACCATCCATCTCCATGTCTAACATATGTGTATGTGAGATCAGCTGCTGATAGACCAAGTGCTTTCTGAACCTTAGTATCATGAATTTTATATATTACTAGCTATATTACTAATACTCGGCGTGCGCTGTTACGCCTAAATAAATGAAAATGAATGTGATTTTATATTTAGTTAAATAAGTAAAAGGAAAAATAATTATACCTTTATATTTTTTAGATACCCCGTGCTGTTTACCCGGCGTTGTCCGGGAATCTACTCATCCCGATCTTCTTGGCATAAATGAGTTAAAAGACGAAAATTAATAATAGTAATGATTTATTTTAGCTGGCAGAGTTAAGGCCATAAGGCCTTCTCTTCCACTCAACCAGCGAATAGTAAAATTATACAAAAATTACGTACATATTACAATTTTAAGATATTAAAATACAGACTAAACAAAATACAATGATGATGTTATCTAATACTAGACTAAAAAAAAAACATAGAATATAATAAAATTAAAATTATATAAAATAAAGTAAGTAGCTTCCTAGATGATTATTTATAAAATAGAAATATGCATAGTTGTTATGCAGTTAATGTTTTTATTGTGTCAAACTTAGGATATCAGTTAATTTGGATTTAAATAATGATAGCGATTGACAGTCCTTGACATGACTGGGAAGTGAGTTCCATGCTCTAGTCATAGATATTGTGTAAGATTCAGAGTATAGACAGGTCCTGTGTTGTGGTATCAAAAGTAAAGAAGAGTCTTACGATCTTTTTCCTAAATTGTGATGAGCCGATACATTTTGAAAACGTATTGTTAAATAACTTGGTAAATATGTGTGTGCAGAATTTGGAGTAGTAAGGTATGTGAATGTAAAGTTCTTCTGTCATTTAGGTGTAGCCACAAGGCCTGAAATGGAGGAGACACGTGGTCATAACGACGGAGATTGAATATAAATCGAGCATTATAAGCACGCTGTAGTCTGTCAGATAGATCAGTTGTCAGAGTAGTCAGTAATATATCGCAGTAGTTGAAGTGTGGCATTATTAGAGTCTGTACAAGTATTTGTTTTAATTTTGTAGGAAGAAAGTTTTAATACTATTTAGGGAGTGAAGAATTGAGAACACTTTCTTGCAGGTATTATTCACCTCGATTTTCCGGTCTAGGTGTTGGTCCATGTAGATACCCAGATTTTTTACTACTGAGCTGTAGGGGATGTTTTTGTCATTTAGGAGAATGGTAGGGATATTTACGTAATTTATAATGCTTTGTATTCGCCGATGTCCTATAATTATGCACTGTGTCCTGACAGATTTAGATTAAGTCCATGTTCCCTCGACCATTGCGAAATTGAGTCTAGGTCACTATTAATTTGTCTAGCGTGTCATGTACATCGTCAAAATGGGAGTGAATGTAAATTTGCAAATCGTCAGCGTATAGGTGATATCGACAATAAGTAAGTCTAGTGGATATATCGTTAATATAGATAGAGAACAGAAGTGGTCCTAACACTGAACCTTGTTGGACGCCACCCTTCAGTGATAGCCAGGATGAGGAAAGTTCTGCATTGGATACACACTGCTGGCGATCATGAAGGTAGGATCCAAGCCAGTTAACAGCATTGTCCGAAAGATTCAGAGCGCGTAATTTTGCTATTAATATGTCAGTGCCAACAGTGTCGAAAGCTTTACTGAAGTCCAAGAGAGTAAATATTTTCATGTGGTCACTGTCCATTGTTTCCCGCGCATCTTCGGTAACTTTAAGAAGTGCGATAGCCGTACTATGGCCTGTCCTAAAACCTGATTGGTATGGGTCGAGTATGTTATGTGTGTTAAGGTAATCCATGAACAATGCACTCCTAGGCCTCAGATTGGACCGGGAGGATGCTGATTGGTCTAAAGTCGTTTGGTGTTGCAGGTAATTTAATTTTAGGGATTGGTCTGACTATAGCTTTTTTTTCCAGAGTTCGGGGTAAGTTGAGGTCATGATTGAGGCATTAAATATATGGGTTACAGTTGGGAGTATGACATGGAGTATTTTCTTTAAAAAGTCGATACTTATATTGTCTATACCTTGTGTCTTAGTTCTAATGCGGTCCAGGGATAGTTTAACGTCGATTGGCATTATATAGGAAAATAAGAATTTTTCTCGGGAAGGAGTGGGTGTGGATAGGAGCTCATCTATAGTTTGTTGTTTGGTCGTAGTGTTTATGTTAAGTGTGGCATATGATGTGAAATGTTGGTTTAGATCGTCCAGTGATATGTTAATGCTCTCTCCTTTGGTTGTCGGCTGCCGTAGACCCATTGATCTAATACGTTTCCACATATCACTTGCATTTGTGTTTGGATCAATGAGACTATGAGCATACCGCAATTTAGCGTTCCTAATGTTTTGATTCGTTTTGTTTCTTAATGTCTTATATTGTCTTAAGTTAGCGTCACTTTTGTCCCGTCTATATTTTCGAATGTACTTCTTATGATTATTTGTTTAAGAAAAATGAAAAATAATTATAAATATATATCGTAATTATTTTAAGATTCCCCGTGCTGATTACCCGGTGTTGCCCGGAAATCTGCTTATCTCGATCTTCTTGGCATAAATGAGCTAAAAAACAAAATTAATTATTGTGAGTTATCCGTAAACGAATACCCGCCATGTGCTACTATGCTTGCACTAGAATCTACGTACTTGTCTCGATCTTCTTGGCATCAATGACAGACAAAAATGGTTATTGTGAGTTATCCGTAAGAGATAGGCCTAAACATATGCTGTCGCGTACTTTTTTGTAGAGCGTTTTGAGATATTCAATTCTGTGTACATTAATTGTATTTGTAATGGTTTAGGCAGCGTAAGTCATTTAAGCGTCCAAAGAGCTTCTTTTGTTCACGTTTTCCACTACAAAGGACGATTTTTAAGGGTGTACGAGTTGAGTATCACAACTCTCTTATAGCCTATGTTCATCCCGGGAATCTCCTGAACATTTTGCAAAAAGCCCCATCACAATCGGATCAACGGTATGGCCACGCATAAAGTACGAACAAACAAATATACAAACAAACAAACATTAATTTTTATATATAAGATTTTTTGTTCAATGCGTGCTTTTAAGTTTTGTTTTGTATATTCTGACAGTAAAGATGTCGCAAGAGAGAAAAGCCCCCAACTTTGCGTACTCAGACTATTTACAATGCAAAGTAAAATACCATATCTATATATTAATACCAACGTGAAGAAAATAACTTTGTACCACTTTTTAAGCACATTGCACGCACGAAGAAGTGTTATATTTGGCATAATTAAAGTTCATATAGAGAAGGAGTGCAGAAAAATAAAATTTATGTATAATATGTGTTATAAATAAATTAAAATTAAACAATAGTATATTACGATGCGAGGTTGGGAAGTGGTTTTTACAGAATCGAAGAAAAATGTTTAAAAATCGAGCGATAGCAAGTTTTTTAATTTCCGAGATTCTTTAAAACACTTCACAAACATGCGTTGGACATTATTTTTTTCGCGATGGTGTTTTCAAAATAATAAATAATAGTAACATAATAACATCTTTATTGGAAATATTTGCGTTCATTATAAGCAATTGACTAACGTTAACAGTGTGGGCAATGTTTATTAGTTGAAACAACAGGAGGCCTTGAGGACAATTATTGATAACATGACCACAAGTAGGTAGTTATTTTTTTATATTGTTTCAAATAAAGTTCAGTTCATTTAAAACGCAGTGATTTGTTTCATATAATGTATATTAACACTACCTTTTGGATATTTTCTGTATATACATTGTACGTAGTATACATAGAGGGCAGTGGTTTTACTTCCCGCACGTGGGTGTAAGTGTAGTATTACCCCGAGATGTAGGAAGTTGAGCTTACAATAATGGTCGGCATTGCTGGTAAGTACGACAAAGCGCACTATCGTACGAGAAATAAAATAAATTGTCTCTAAGGAATTTACGTGTATTACTCATTCCTTTGTGTACTCATTCATTTATTGACGTTCATACTGAAAGTGCATACTTGTAAAAAGAAAATTATGCAGCAGCAATGTGAATTAACTTACTCTCGCGTATTTATTATTAGTGGTTTAAGAAAAGTGAGTACATTTTATCTAGAGGTTGAAATGGCGATTGAAAAATTGAAGATGTATAAAGCATCAGGTTCAGATGAGATCCCAGCAGAACTGATAAAATCAGGGGGAGAAAAATTGATGGACAAGATACGCTGGTTGCTTAGTAAGATTTGGGAAAAAGAAGCTCTTCCAGATGAATGGAAGGAATCAATTATCGTACCAATCTATAAGAAAGGAGATAAAACTGATTGCAACAACTACAGGGGCATCTCATTACTTTCAACTTCGTACAAAATTCTAACAAATATATTAGTAAGCAGACTTACTCCCTATATTGATGACATTGTAGGAGATCATCAATGTGCATTTAGAAGAAACAGGTCTACAACAGATCAGATTTTTAGTATAAGACAGATTTTAGAAAAGAAATGGGAATATAATGGTACTGTACATCAACTATACGTAGACTTCAAAAAGCATATGATTCAATTAAGAGGGAGAAGTTATATAGTATCCTGCTGGAGTTCGGAATTCCTAAAAAGTTAGTTAGACTTATACGAATGTGTCTAAATGGCTCAAAGAGTAGGGTGCGAGTAGGCAAACAGTTTTCAGACACTTTTGTAATCCAGAATGGGTTGAAGCAAGGAGATGCACTTTCTCCTCTACTATTTAATTTTGTACTAGAGCATGCCATTAAATCTTTAGAGAATGAGGAAGGCTTACAACTGAATGGTATTAATAAGCTGTTAGCTTATGCTGATGATGTAGTACTACTGGCCGATAGCGAGGAGATACTAAAGACCAACATGCACACACTATTGAGTAAACACTAAGAATTAGGACTGGAAGTAAATATCAGTAAAACTAAACATATGTCACAGGTAGAAATTCAGTATATAATGGAAATGGACAGCTAATGACAAATGAGGGAAATTTTGAGGAAGTGGCTGAATTCAAATACCTAGGAACAATAATCACAAATAGGAATGAGACGCACAAAGAAATTAAACATAGGCTCAATTCTGGAAATGCATGCTATTATGCATTGCAGAGACTTCTAATGTCCCAACTCCTTTCAAAAACGTTAAGCTGAAAATATATAAAACTATTATTCTACCAGTTATATTGTATGGGTGCGAAACATGGACTCTTACTTTAAGGGAGGAAAGGAGATTACGAGTATTTGAGAATAAAGTACTTAGGAAAATTTTTGGACCAAAGAGAGATGAACAGACAGGTGAATGGAGAAGACTACATTAACAATGAACTACATGATCTTTATAGGAAGCCAGATATAATAAGAACAGTTAAGTCTCGTAGACTGCGATGGGCAGGGCATGTTGCGCGTATGGGGAATGAAAGACGTGCATGGAAGCTTCTTGTAGGAAAGCCAGAGGGAAAACGGCCAGTTGGTAGACCAAGAATGAGGTGGGAGAACAACATTAACTATGATTTGAGGGAAGTAGATTATACAGGGAATGATTGGCAAGCATTAGCTCGGGATAGGGATGTATGGAGAGCTTATGTCCGCGCGGCCATGAACCTACGGGGTTCGATAGTGCCAGTGAGTAAGTAAGTAAGTAAGAGTACATTTTATCTATTCTATCTTCGGGTTTTTACAGCTTCTGCCGTCTTCTCGTTCCAAACCTCCATAGCCTACGATCTTCGGCATCTTCAATGCTTAGCCCTCTTGCTTGCATTACTATCTTCGTGTTTTCCTTCCTTATTAACTTTAGTCTTCCTCTTTCCTTCTTTTGGTCGGTTGACATTTATATAGTTGGTTCCGCCATCGCTCATCTTCCATTCTTAAAACATGTCCTAACTACTTTTAATTCCTTCTCCTCAATTATTTCAATTATGCTTTTTTCTGCTTCCATTATTTTTTTTAATTTCCATATTTGTGACATGTTCTAATTAGTACACTCTATTATTTAAATTAAACAATGTCTAATCTTAGTTTCAGTCATTTCATTATATTTTTTATATTTAGATATTAGCACCTACTTCCATTATGCCTCGAGATAGAACATTGGAGGGTCGGAGTGAGAGACAAAGAAGAAGGGATATATATATATATATATATATATATATATATATATATATATTCCCGTACTCATAATAATAGGCCAAATGCAAATTTAAATAGTATGAATGGTATGAAAATGTCAAATGACGTGTTATTGTTCTCTAAATATGGCTTAGCCAAGAAATACACATATTTCCAATCCTTCGAATTTTTAAAATAAATAGAAAATTAATGCATAATGACGTATTTGTGACAAACTTTAAAAAGTAATGAATTGTGGTTGAATTTCGACCACTGGGCGACCACTAGTATTCAAATAAGTGACAAATTAGAGTATGTACTAAATAAGATAAGTTAAAAATTATTTTTTCTTCAACATCCTTTCAAGTGACATGCCTCGTGCCCTATCACGGACTCACACGATTGTTTTAGCGGACGGGCCAAAAATATTTTCTCTTGAAGGCGATTATGCAGCATCTGGAAAATAATCTTTTAGATGATGTTCTATGCAAATGCAATTTCAATTAGTTTAATAATTTTGAACGTTGTACAAAATTGACTATTTCTAAAAAAATGTATAAATATTCATGATTGATAACTAAGCAATGAAAAGGAGATGAGAAACATTAATTTAAAATTAAATACTGCGATACAAATGTCTCTAGTTATCAACAATAATAACAGAAAACAAGTATTTGAATCATGGCGAGGTTCCTGATATAAGTGAGTTTTCTGAATGTTACTATTTTATAGTTTACTAACCAGTGATATTGACAACTTTATCAAAGGAAATAAAACTGATTTCATAATCTTTTGTTTCATGATTATCTGTGTTGCCATTTTTCATTGTTATTTACGTCCCATTGTTATGTTGAGCCACGTTTGTTTGCGTCCCATGAAACGTGAATGACAATCAAAGAAATTGTATATAAATATTTTCTTTCTTTCATTTAAAATTTAGTGTTAATAAAATATATTTATAAAATTGATTCCAAAATAGACAAGAAGTTTAATTTATTTATTGATGTAATATAAGTCCACCGCTGTGGTCTCGAGGTAGCGTGCTGCCTTGTCATGCAGCGGGTCCGGGTTCGATCCCCGGTCGGGGCAGTTTTTCTGGGTGAGGTTTTTATCGGGGGTTTTCCTCACCTGTAAGACAAATGTCAGGAAAACTTTAAGGCCCAAACGGTCCCCGAAATCATATGGCCATCATCCTTATCATTATCATCCTTATCATTATCATCATCATCATCATCCTTCACCGGTGTGGAAAGCAACGGGAAGCTACCACACCTACACAATTCCGTAGTAAAGCTGCAAGCATAGCATGGAAATGCTATGATTGCAGTGAAGGACCTGCCTTCGGGCAGAATTACTATGGATGGATAGATGTAATATAATTACTTTCCGTTCATGAAATAATACTAATAAATCTATATCATAACTAGGGCTAAGATTTTTATGTACTAAAAGGTAAGATTTGCAACATTGTATAAGGAGAAGTTAGACTTATGACCATCTTTTGTTTTTGTTTCATATACAAACAGTTGAATTGTTTAATGAGAAATCAGACTTCTATCTTTTGTATCTTGTTTCACACACAAGCAGTTGAATAATATATACTATCTGCAGTGCAAACTTATCTTTAATTTACATAACAATTTTAGCCCTAATCATAACTATCAAACATGAATTCTCCTGATCCTATAAACTCATTCAGATGATTACAGTAACAAAACCTTAACTACAAAGTTAGTCCAAGTTTTACACTTCTTACGTATTTGTTTTACTTTATATTTTATGGAAACAATAAAAATTGCGAAACCGTAGTCGTGATTTGGAATTCCTGCATGTAATCGACTGATTGTATTTTTAATGGATAATTAAAACTCTGAAAGGTTAAAAGCCCGTCGGGCAGGGATTGCATAAACTAAGTGAATTCATCAGCAAATCGAATTTATGGCCCGATTTTGCTGGATCAAGGAATATATCTTTATTTTTTAAATTACATTGCATTTATACAGTTATGCTACGAAAAAACATCCCGACAGCTAGAAAGATTTTAGCGAATTCTGAAAAAAATGAAGCTATTGAGGTTATCATTAAAATATTTTTGAAACATTTTACAAATCTTTCATCGATCCTAACTAGCAGAATCCGAAAATATCCATGATGTGTACAATATTTTACAGAGAAGATATTCGTACATGGAATAGTTATTTCTCCAATCTCGTAGACAAAGCCATGACATTTTTTAAGGGAGGATGCAAATATTGCGAATTCCCCAATTAGAAACTAGCGACAAATTATTTCAATAATCAAAAAAGGCAAATTACAAGTGTTTATATTACATTTTTCTTAGATAAAATGTTAATTTATTACACGATTTAATAAATGCGTTATTGAGAAGTGTAATTGAGGTAAATATAACTATTTAAGTTTTTGTCCGTAAAATATTCGATGATTTTTCGGTCTCACTGCAAGGGATTTGAACCTCATTAAGTGATACATGTGAAGCTGTAGTAGGTTAATTGTAGCAAATAATCTCTGATGGTCCATAATGATTGCTTGTGACTTTATAGGATTTAGTTACACCCCATATTTCTCTGTCCTGGATATTAGGAATCAAGATCCTCATTAATTTTGGCAGCAACATCATTTAGAGGATATTTATTTTGGGTGAACGTAGATCTACATGTCGTTCGTGAATACATTAATGTTGTTTGTAATTCTCTAAGGGATCACATGATTATATCATTTATATCAATTTAAAAAAAGTAAAGATCTAAGCACCGATATTGAGGGATTCCAGCTTTACAGTAGAAAAATAATGTAGGTACTATTAAAGTTAGATTTTTATCACTTCACCTCATATTCTTCTTCTTTTCCTTCTTCATAGACGTCTTCTTGAAGACGAAAATAACAGTCTTGAAAATACTGAAGATGAAACTGAAGAAAAAAGTTACGAAACCGATCTAAGAAGAAGAAGAATATGAAGTGAGGTCATAAAATTTTCATTAAATAAATAATACGTGATAGTGTTGATTCATAAAAAAAATAATGTAGGTTCTAATGTTTCGGTTATCTACACATATTTATCTTATGAATTGATCAGTGTAATAATGATGATTGTTGAGTATTTATGTTCATTTATTTGAATTATCTTCAATTATTTTGATTTGGCATATTAGCCACATTAGTTTAATATATATTATATAACGGGTATTATATATTTTTAAAATCAAATGTCTCTGCTGTTTCTTTTGTTTTCATAAACAAGGCTTAGCATGCTTTATAAAATTATGTTTATAATGCTCATAAAAACTGAAGTTACACTTCCATCTGTAATTTGTTAAGGAACATTTAAACATATTATTGCTTAATGTGCTGCATCTAACACTGAATTCATTGGCAGTTTTGCTCTCCTATTCTTTGAGGTCTTTGTATTTTCATATTTAACAGCGATGCAGTTGTTCAGATGACCTTGGTCCATTTCTTCCTCTGGAGGATTGCATAAAATTAATTCCAGTAAGACGGAACATTGATGTTATGAAGTGTTTTGCAAGACAATCGTGGCTCGTCATTCTAAATGTGCTAGTTCTGTTTTTACTTGACATGTCTGGTATGTCAATATTTCTGTTAGGCATTCTCATTTTTTTCTGGCTACTGTTTGAAGTATATTGTCATTCATAATTTTGTATTTCAACTTTGCACGATATTTCACTGTGAAGTAAGGTGTTGGTTTAGATGTAGGCAAAATCTATATTTTAAACATACAAAATAAACAATTTAGCGAAATAAATATTTTTCTTAATTATTTTCATGTTATTAGTTTCAGTACAGGACTTAAATATGAGGTATCTACTGTGTATGAAATTCCAATATATAAATATCACATTTACAATCGTGATACAATAATTTACTTAATTTTAACATTAAAAAAGATATCCCAAGATATTAAATGTAAATTACATACTTTTACTTAAATGTATTTAAAAAGGTCCCGACAAGAAAATCTTAAATGGAAAGTTAATAAATATTACAGACCAAATAGTAAATATAGAAATAAACGAAATTGGAATTGGATAGGACACACACTCCGGCGAAGTAATGAGTGCTTTCGAAGATTAGCACTCTACTGGAATCTTCAGATAGCTGTAGAAGTTAGAGGGAGACCTGGAAAAGATCGGTTGAAAGAGAGACAGGTAGGACGGGAAAAAACTGGAGTGAAGTGAAATTACTTTTAGATACAGAGTGAGGTGGAGAATTATTGCGTTATCTCTATGTTCCAGGGAATAAAAACTAATATAATAGTATTGAATATGACGATGGTGATGATTAAAAACTAACTGATGTCAGTTTATCGAAATTTAAATAAAACGGACTAGAAGTATCAGTAAGATATTAATTTTTTATTCAATGCCCTAGGTTGTCATTTCGACATTTCTAGTTTCTCTCCTTTCATTAGCGTAATTATAACTCACTTCTGAGATTGGGGTGCCTGGAAAGCGGGGTTACGCTGCCACGATTGATATGATGGGTGGTGGCGATGATAATAGCGGTCCGACATGAGAGTCCTTAATCCTAAACTTAATCTAAGGCGAATGTCAATGGTGATGATTATGATGACCTTATGAAGTTTGGAGATCGTTGGCGACCTTAATGTTTCGTGACATTGTGTCTTAGTTATGTAGGGAGGTACAAACCTCTAAAGAACCTCACTCAGGAAAGTTGTCCCGACCCGAGACTTGAACTAGGGCCTGTGAGCGTAACAAGACAGCACGCTACCTCGAGACCATAGCGAGGGACATGAATTCACTCTGTGTTATTTGGTTTTGAGTAGAATTTCCCATTTTGAATTGGCCTATTTTAGCGCATAGCTATCTTGTGGAATTTCTGACACTTTCTCAGCCCCAGATTGCGGACGAAGTGGTTTATTTCTGGTTTACTTAATAGCATTTTAAAATCATTTCAGTGCTTATGAAATAAATCACTCGGGTGTTAATGGAGGGAAAAACACGATTAAATTTTTATAATACTGTAATGCAATAACGTAAGAAAAATTTCCTCTTGCAATCGAAAAGGCTTTTTTTTGGTGGCAGAAAGCGGTCTACCCTTAATCTACCATTAATTTTGCACTAATCATTTTTTCAACTGCGCCTTCCCGTCAGTAGTATCTTGAGACAACCTGTTTAAAATCCAAATTCAATAACATCAAAGCGGATAATTTCAGTATCACTGCACGTAAACTCTTTTAACAAGATAATAGGGTACATAACTAAATTAGGGAATAAGAAATTCCAATTTGGGATTTAGCTTATCATTGAATATTCTACGTATCTTGCAAGACACAGTTTTATTGCATTTATATTCATAGAATATTTAATATCCAGAGTCATATATCGTTTAGGTGTATCCAGTAAACTTGTATGTTTCTAGTTCTGTGATTGTTAAACGTTTTATGTACATCTTGTCTTGTAACGGACTCTCTAGCGAGAATTATTAAAACACAAATTCATAATCTTAATAAAATAAGACCAAAAGAAATATAATCACATCCAAAAATATACCGTAGCCCAATGTTTTCCCTTAACAGAGATTTAGGCGCTCTCCCCCTACAGGGAATAATTTGAACCATATGAATTTAGTTACACTTGTTTTCGTATATATGTCATTTGAGTGGTCCGTGGTCAGCGTTCCGCCTCATACTGACATTTAGGAAACCAAGGCAGTACTAGGACGGGGAAATTCGGTAAATTTTGCTTAGAGGCCTTTTCATTCAGGCTTAAGGATCTTTTACGAGTTTGAAAATCTTCAGAGTCGGGACACACGGCTTAAAGTCCCTCCTGGAGGTCTTGCTCCTTGGATTTTTCCATCCTAAAAAAATCCCGCGACCCTCGGGACCAGAGGTAAGGAGCATAACCACTAGTCCACCGCGGCCGATTATATACATCATTAGTTTAATCTGAATGATATTATGTAATGGTTCTTGCATTGAATTAGATCCTGGTAATTAAATTCCTACCCAGAATATTCTTTCGCAAAAAAAAATCAGAAAAAGAAAACCTCAGCCAAGTTGGGATTTTTAACTTCTAACATCCAGTTACGGATGTAAAACGCTACCGAGTGAGCTACTCGCTCAGTGTTACAATTCGTTATATTATTATTATTATTATTATTATTATTATTATTATTATTACAATCATCATCATCATAGAATTTAGGCCTCAAGAGAAACACCATCCAGAAGTCTTTTGAGTGGACGTCCTGGTCTTCTTCTTCCTGCAGGTTAATATCTTAACATTTGTTTGGGTATCCTGTGATCTTCCATTCGATGAACATGTTGCATCCATCTTGACTTATAATCAGACATTTTGTTTCCTAAAGGTTCCATGTGTAATTCTTCTAAGATGTCTTCATTTTTTGTGATCTAGTAGTGTATATTCTGCAGTCCTCCGAAGGTATCTTATTTAGATCTAAGGCTCTGTATATCCTTCTGTTTCAACGTCCATACTTCGCTACCATACAAAAGAGTTAGAAGAGTCAGTGTTTTGTACACTTTTAGTCTTGAATGTTTTTCGACTAACTGTGGCTTAAAGATAGAATTTATTGACCCTAAAATTCTTAAAAATTTAGATATTTTTGCATTGACATCCTTTTCTTGTTCATATGAGATATTGCATCCTAGATATATAAAATTATTCACCTGCTCCAAAATTTTATTGTCAAGTACAATTTTACTTCTGACAGGATCTACACCTTGAAATGCCATAATGTTTATTTCTCTGTAGATATCGTCAATCCATATTCTTCTGTAATTTTGTTAAGTTCATACAGACCTTTCTGCAGATTATCTTCTGAATTTGCTATTATTATTTGGTCATCTGCAAACAATAGGGTGTTTAATTGTGTATTTTGTGATATTCTTATTCCAAATTTTTATTTATTGTTCCAGCATTATATTAATTTGTTGATATAAATCGAAAAGAGTGTTGGGGATAGAGAGCAGCCTTGTCTCACACCACGATTTATAATTCCTTCTTCAGAAAATCTGTTATTTAATTTAAGCTTCATGGTGTTGTCTTTGTTAATATTTTTTATGTTCTGCAGAAGTACATTTGGTATATTTCTGTCTTCCAATATATTGAAGAGTTTTGATCTCTTGACTGTGTCGAATGCTTTTTCAAAATGTATGAAAGCAAAATGTGTTTCTAAGTTGAATTCTCTTCTTTTTTTCAAGCCATAGTTTAATAGAAAATGCTGAATCACTAGAAGATCGTCCTTTCCTAAATCCATTTTGACATTCCATAAGGAATTTTTCGCTGAAACTTATCAATTTTCCATTTAAAATGCCTGCATAAATTTTGTAGTATGTGTTTAACAAACTGATTCCCCTATAGTTGTCCATTTTTCTCTTGTCTCCTTTCTTCTTCTTCTTCTTCTTATTATTATTATTTATGTTATTACCATTGTAGAGCATTATAAATTATGAAGTGTCTATCTCGACTGATGTTTCTCAATTGTTAATAATATTCAATACCTTAATATCAGATCTAAAACAAATAACAAAATATAAACCTAAAGGCTCCCGAGATGTGGGCAGACCTAGAGAGAGATGGGCTGAAGTCGGAACGGGTCAATAGACCTAATCCATGGATGCAGATGATGATGATGATCTTAATATCATTCTTTCAGTTGTCTAAGTATTTTAACATAGGTATTCCTAGTGATTGTCTTCCTGGGAGATTTTCTGAAAATATTGTTTTTAAAACATGTGAGATCCAACTTTTTTAAAATTATAATCCTGTAACAGGTTACATATTAATGTTATGGAGTACAAAACTCCCAAATATCTTCCTTGAAATTTAATGAATATACCACCAAAGTGGTAAAAAAAATGCGTTGAAATCAGACGACAATTTAATTCCCCTCCTCTAGATAAGGGCCATCACTGTGTGTATGTATGCATGTATATATTTTTTTTTGTTCAATGCCACCTGTTTGTCATTCGACACTTCAGGCATTCTCTCCTGGCATTGGCGTATTGTAACCCACTTCTGCGGTTGGGGCGCCTGGAAGGCGGGGTTACGCTGCTCCAATGATATGATGGGTGATGACGATGGGTAATGATGCGCCAGGAGAGGCCTTAAACCTAAACTTAATCTAATGAGGTGAATATGATATTGATGATAATGATGGCCAGATGATGTTCGGGGACCGTTTGGCCCTTAAAGTATCCTGACATTTGTCTTAAAGGTGAGGAAAAACCCCGAAAAACAACCTCACCCAGGAAACGTGTCCCGAGCGGCGATCGAACCCGGGCCCGCTGCGTGACAAGGCAGCACGCTACCTCGAGACCACAGCGGTGGACTGTATGCATGTATATTAGGTTGATCCTTATTTAGCGGGATGGTATTGAAATATCGTCTGGTTTTAACGCGCACCTTCTAATTTTTATCCCTTGTGGTCCAATTTGATAATGTATCAAATTTCATTACAATAAATTAACATTAACCCGTGCAGCGCTGAACCTATATTTATAAATGTTAAAAAAATTACTTACAGTAAGAGTATTATTTACTTATTTTTATATTTTCTTAAAGAAGAGAGAAAAACCAACAAATATCTTCAAATATAGCTGGTTTTTAATTAATTAAAATAATAAATCATTACAATTTTTATCTATATTTTCTTTTAAATGTCGCACCTGTTCTAGCTCAATGCGCAATAGATTCCTCATTTTAAATTTCAATAAAAATGAATTTTGAATTACTTCTTAAACCAAAGAAAAAATAGAGGGTGTGAGGAATGAAATACGAAAATTCGAAGATAAGGAACACCCTAATACACATGTACATTTTATAAAAATAAACTGGCCTGAGAGATTGAGTTTTGTCAGCTTAAGGATCAAGTAAACACATTAAAAAACTAAATGGATATAAAATTCTAACAATTTAATGAGATAAGAGAATGTAAATTAGCTCTAGGAAATAAATATTACCACGCAGCAATTAACAGGATTGTAAATTATGTTCTGTGAGGCATGGGATTTTAATCCTCACTAGTGTAGCCCCTTTTAGCTGTAATAGCGAAAATAAATACTTGAACAGACGAACGTCCCACCGCACTGATAGCCATCTACGAGTAAATAACGAATTACAGTAACTAGTTTATAAATGCTTTAGAGGTGAGTGAGCAGGAACTTTTCTGGATTATTATTTTGCATTATTATTTTTATTAGTTTGACAAAACAAAATTATTGGAAAAAATGTTGAGCTATTAACTGCAGGTATTATTGTAGTAGGACTTTTTTTACTCATGAATCAATGATGCAATTATTATTTGTTAAATACAAATAATATCAATTTATAAAAATACATAATATTCTACTTTTATATATTTTGGTATTCATTTATTCGAAAATATTGTGTGAAAATTATGTTATGATTAGTATTTTTACATTTTCTCAATTGTTTTCGATCTTTAAAACTGGCAAAAAATATATATTTATATTTAGCCATTCTAAAAAGTGTACATTTTTTGTAACTCAATATTTATATTAATATAATATACTACTAATAAGAACAGTTTTACTGTCACGGAATAGCAATTATATTAACAGTTAAATTATTTATTTACATATTAAATAAAAATAAAAGCAAAAGAGAGATGGGACGACAAGAATTCAAAAACAAAGAACAGAATTATAAATAGGAATGTAGTGTAAAAGAATTTTAACATAGGCTCAATTATGGAAACGCATGCTATTACACATTATAGTGATGCGTGTCATACCAACTTAAAAAAAAGTTGAACTAAAACTACATAACAATATTATTTCAGTTATATTATAGGTCTATGGATGTGAAACACGGACTCTTACTTTAAAGGAGGAGAAAATTACGAGTATATGAGAATAAAGTTCTTAGGAATATTTTTGGACCAAGGAGAGACTGGTAAATGGAAAATACTACGTAACAGTTTGTTACTTAAACGTTATGGAAAACAGTTAACTATAATAATTATATAAAGTACAATGTATGTAGGAGAAAATAAGCATAAATTACTCACTGTCCCCGTTAAAATACCACAAATGAACACATACATACGCACAGGGTATTGGGTATTTCCTGAGGTATATCTAAAAAAAGTAGCATAACTTCTTATGCTCCATTACGTTTTGAAAAATTGGCGCTAGAATATTCTGGTTTACAGATGATATCGTACCATGGAGATTTAAAAATCTAAGAACATTTTAATCTGAAATACTATTCCATTACATAGTATTTTTAGGAAGCCAGTTATAATAAGAACAGTTAAGTCTCGTAGACTACAATGGCCAGGGCATGTGGCACGAATGGGGAATGAAAGACGTGCATGGAAGCTTCTTGTAGGAAAACCAGAGGGAGAACGCTCAGTTGGTGGACCAAGAATGAGGTGGGAGAATAACATGAACCATGATTTGAGGGAAGAAGATTACACCGAGTACGATTGGAAAACATTAGCTCAGGGAAGGGATATATGGAGAGCTAATGTCCGCGTGGCCATAGACCTATGGGATTCTATAGTGCCACTGAGTTCGTTAGTTAATCCTTTGCAATATTCTTGCTTCGAGTTCTGAACTCAACTAGCATATATTATTACCAAACATCAACTTACTGTAACGGACTGTCAACAGCACGTACGGCTTACTGCCCATGCGATCCATATTTGTAAATAACATTGTATGTATCTTACTTTTAGTTTAATAAAGTCCTTATGTAACGCTACGAACACAACTAATACATGGTGCTAATGTGATTGCTTTACTTACACTTTCTAAAGTCCACTGTAAAATAGCTTTATTTTACCTGGCAGAGTTTAAGGCCTTAAGGCCTTGTCTGCCACTCAACCAGATTTTAAAAAATAAAAAAAAAGTCTTACATCTAAATTGCAATAAACATAAACCATTACATGTTATATATACAATACAATTAATATTTATAATGTATTTTGATTAACTCTATTTTTAACGAATTAAATATATAGTATGTGCAAGATATATATATATATATATATATATATATATATATATATATATATATATATATATAAACGAGAAAAAATATTAATGACATAGTATAAATTTAAATAAATAGAAACTAACTCACTGGCACTATCGATACACGTAGGTTCATGGCCGCGCGGAGATAAACTCTCAAAACATCCCTATTCTGTGCCAATGTTTTCCAATCATCCCCTGCATAATCTAAGTCCTTCAAATCATATTTAATGTTATTCTCCCATCTCATTCTTGGTCTACCAACTGGGCGTTTTCCCTCTGGTTTTCCTACAAGAAGCTTCCATGCACGCCTTTCATTCCCCATTCGTGCCACATGTCCTGCCCATCGCAGTCTACGAGACTTAACTGTTCTCATTATATCTGGCTTCCTATAAATACTATGTAATTCATTGTTATGTAGTCTTCTCCATTCACCTGTCTATACATCTCTCTTTGGTCTAAAATTTTTCCTAAGAGCTTTATTCTCAAATACTCATAATCTCCTTTCCTCCCTTAAAGTAAGAGTCCATATTTCGCATCCATATAATATAAGTGGTCGAATAATAGTATATATATTTTCAGTTTAACGTTTTTTGAAAGAAGTTGGGAAGTCAAGAGTTTCTGTAACGCATAATAGCACGCATTTCCAGAATTGAGCCTATGTTTAATTTCCTTGTGCATCCCATTCCTGTTTCTGATTATAGTTCCTAGGTATTTGAATTCAGCCACTTCCTCAAAATTTCCCTCATTTGTCGTTAGCTGTCCATTTCCATTATATAATGTATTTCTATGTGTGACCATATATTTAATTTTATTGATATTTACTTCCAGTCCCAATTTCTTAGTATTACTCAGTAGTGTGTTCGTGTTGGCCTTTAGAACCTCCTCGCTATCGCCCAATAGTACTACATAATCAGCATAAACTAACAACTTATTAATACCATTGAGTTGTAGGCCTTCTTCATCCACTAAAGATTTGATGACATCCTCTAGTACAAAATTAAATAGTAGAAGAAATAGTGCATCTCCTTGCTGAAACCCATTCAAGATTTCAAAAGTATCTGAAAACACTTTGCCTACTCTTTGTGCCATTTAGACACATTCGTATAGGTCTAACTAACTTTTTAGGAATTCCGAACTTCAGCAGGATACTATATAACTTCTTCCTCTTAATTGAATCGTATGCCTTTTTAAAGTCTATGTATAGTTGATGTACAGTACTATTATATTCCCATTTCTTTTCTAAAATCTGTCTTAAGCTAAAAATCTGATCTGTTGTAGACCTGTTTCTTCTAAATCCACATTGATGATCTCCTAGATAGAGAAAAATTAATTATTAGACAACATAACTGTATAAGCGTGACTTAAAAGTGCCAAGTGTGCGGCTATCCCTGATATCTTGAGGAAGGAAATTCCAGGAACGGGCAGAGGCTACTGTGAAGGAAGTAGAATAAGAGGAAGTGCTATGAGGAGGAATTGTAAGCAGACTGTTATCTTGTGACCTAGTGTCAATATTGTGGTAAGAGGATAACTTTTCAAATCTGGACGCCAGGTAAGTATGAGTGTAGGGAATCAGAAGCTTGAAAAGTAGTGAAAGAAAGTGCAAGAGAGGTTATTCAAGTGTTCGAAAGTATGGTCATAACTGCGGATATTGAAAATAAATCGAACGCAAGCATTATGCACACGCTGCAGTCTCTGCGACAAGTCATAGTTTAGATCATTATATATTCATTCATAGTGTTCTGCTCAAGAGCAGGTCTTTCAATGCAATCTCAGTATTCTCCACTCTTTCCTTAACTCAGCTTTCCTTTTTGTATCTGCATACAAACCATTTATTTTAATATTGTCTATCATCTAATTTTTTTTTTTGCCTCTAACTTTCTTTCCGTTCTAGGGCATCCTTCAGAAGGTAGTTTAGTCTTAGCCAGTGGCTAATCCAATTTCTTTTCCTCTTCTTTATGAGTTCCAACATTGTTTTTCTTTCACCCACTCTGTCTAGCACATCTCTATTTCTTACTGTGTCGGTCCATTTTATACTTTCCATTCTTCTCCATATCCACATCTCAAAATCTTCCAGTCGATTTTTCTCATTCCGTCGTAATGTCCAAGTCTCTGCACCATACAATGCTACACTCCACACAAAGCACTTCACTAGCCTCTTCCGTAATTCTTTTGCCAAAGGTCTGCAGAAAATGCTTCTCTTCTTGTTAAAAGCTTCTTTTGCCATTGCTATCCTCTGCTTTAGAATCATTATATATAATGTCACAATAATCGAAGTGTGGCATCACAAGATTCATATAGGGGGCCTACAGGATTGTATGATTCTGTATAGTGCAGAGAATGATATGGCTGTATGGATGTTGTGTGAGGAATGGTAATGAGAAGTGATCAAATTAACGATTGTAATGACGTGTGACAGTACAAGTATTAATGCTGCAGCTTTGAATCTTCAGGTTGATATTAATACACAACCCTGGACGCTACTGCTGAGACATGCCCGGGATGATTTATGTGGAAAGTGAGCGGTGCCACTCTGATATCATTAATACCGAAGTGAGTTGCCTGTCTGAGTAACAAAACAACTAACGAGGATGCACAATTCTCCTCTAATATCTAGTGACGTGCAGCGTAGTCCAGAGTAAACCATTCTTTCTTGCGTTCATTCCATTACGATCACTGTAAGCATAATAGCTACCGTTACAAATGCAGACCGTGTGGGAAATAGAGGACAATATTCCTATTTTTGATTAAGTATTTCCTTATAGAGGCGAAAAAAAAAGTTGCTTTTGTTTATTTTTATTTTAATATTTTACATGTCTATTTGATATGAACCATGTGTTATATCACTCATCTTACGTTTATTATTATTATTATTACTATTATTATTATTATTATTATTATTATTATTATTATTATTATCATTATCATTATTATTATTATCATTATCATTATTATTAATAATATTAATATTATTAATATTACTTACTTACTCACTGGCACTATCGAACCCGTAGGTTCATGGCCGCGCGAACATAAGACCTCCGTACATCCCTATCCTGAGCTAATGCTTTCCATCATTTTCTGTATAATCTACTTCCCTCAAATCACAGTTAATGTTATTCTCCCACCTCATTCTTGGTCTACGAACTGGGAGTTTTCCCTCTGGCTCTCCTACAAGAAGCTTCCATGCACGTCTTTCATTCCCCATACGCGCAACATGTATACGAGACTTAACTTTTCTTACTATATGTGGCTTCCTATAAAGACCATGTAGGTCATTGTTATGTAGTCTTCCCCATTCACCTGTATGTTCACCTCTCTTTGGTCCAAACATTTTCCTAAGTACTTTATTCTCAAATACTCGTAATCTCCTTTCCTCCCTTAAAGTAAGAGCCCATATTTCGCATCCATATAATATAACTGGTAGAATAATAGTTTTATATATTTTCAGTTTAACGTTTTTTTGAAAGAAGTTGGGAAGTCAAGAGTTTCTGTAATGCATAATAGCCTGCATTTCCAGAATTGAACCTATGTTTAATTTCTTTGCGCATCTCATTCCTATTTGTGATTATTGTTCCTAAGTATTTGAATTCAGCCACTTCCTCAGAATTTCCCTCATTTGTGATTAGCTGTCCACTTCCATTATATAATGTATTTCTACGTGTGACCATATATTTAGTTTTATTGATATTTACTTCCAGTCCTAATTTCTTAGTGTTACTCAGTAGTGTGTGCGTGTTGTCCTTTAGTATGTCCTCGCTATCGCCAATATACTACATCAACAGCAATAAACTAACAGCTTATTAATATCATTGAGTTGTAGGCCTTCTTCACCCTTTAAAGATTTGATGGCATGCTCTAGTACAAAATTAAATGGTAGAGGAGATAGTGCATCCCCTTGCTTCAACCCATTCTGCATTTCAAAAGTGTCCGAAAACTGTTTGCCTATACGCACTCTACTCTTTGTGCCATTTAGACACATTCGTATAAGTCTAACAAACTTTTTAGGAATTCCGAACTCCAGCAGGATACTATGTAACTTCTTCCTCTTAATTGAATCATATGCTTTTTTGAAGTCTACGTATAGTTGATGTACAGTACCTTTATATTCCCATTTCGTTTCTAAAATCTGTCCTATACTAAACATCTGATCTGCTATAGACCTGTTTTCTTCTAAATGCACATTGATGATCTCCTAGAATGTCATCAATATAGGGATTAAGTATGTTAGAATTTTGTACGAAGTTGAAAGTAATGAGATGCCCATGTAGTTGTTGCAATCAGTTTTATCTCCATTCTTATCAATTGGTACGGTAATCGATTCTTTCCATTCACTGGAAGAGCTTCTTTATCCCAGGTCATATTAAGCAACTGGCGTATCTTGTCTCAATTTTTCTCCCCTTGATTTTATCAGTTCTGCTGGGACTTCATCTGAACCTGATGCTTTATACATCTTGAATTTTTGTATCGCCGTTTCTACCTCTAATGCACTTGGTTCTGCAACTAGTATTTCTGCTGTCTGTAAATTATCCTCCTCGATGTCCTGTTCTGTACGTACATTTAATAGCTGATTAAAGTAACTTTTCCATCTATTTAATATACTCCTGGAATCTGCAATCCTATCCCCCATTTTCATTCCGAATTGTGTTTGTTCTAGCCTGAAACCCTTTCTTCTCTAACCTAATTCCCTGATATAATTCTCTAATGTTCTTATTTTTGGCATTCATTTCAAGATCATTAATCTTCTCTCTCAAATATTCCCTCTTTTTACTCTTTAGTACCCTCGTGGCTTCCCGTTTGACACTACCCAATTGCTCCAAATTTAAATCATTTGGCTCGTGTAACCATTTCATTTTTGCTAGCTTTCTTTTCTTTACAATGTCGGCACGTTCCTCATCAAACCATTTCTTGTTTTGCCTCTTTTTTAAATAACCAATGCTTTCTGATGCTGACAATTTAATAGCATCTCTTATAGCTTCCGATTCTTTATTTATATCAGTTTCTTCTTCGTTTGTCTCATTGCCATCTGAAAATTCCACTATTTCAAATCTATTAGCAATTTTGATTTGGTATTCTTGCCGCATTTGATCATTTTTCAAGTTTTTTAAATCAAAATTTTCACAATCATCTTTAGCGTTTGTTCCTCTCATAAGCGATAGGCGTTTTCTGATTTTCACACCCTGACCAGATGATGATCCGAATTACAGTCTGTCCCTCTAACTGATCTAACATCGATGATGCTACGGTGCCAGCATTTTCCAATAATACATGATCTGTCTGGTTCCGAGTGTCTCCATCTGGAGATGTCCAGGTGTATTTATGAATATCTTTATACTGAAATGTTGTGCTCTTAACAATGAGATTCTTTGATGTAGCAAAGGTGACTAATCTAAACCCATTGTCGTTACTATCTTCATGAAGACTACATTTGCCTATTGTTGGTTTGAATATATCTTCCCACCCAACTTTTGCATTAAAATGTCCTAAGACAATTTTCATATGATATCGTGAAAGGCTATCAAATAAGCATTCTAATTCTTCATAAAACTCATCCTTGATCTTGTCATCTTTATCTTCTGTGGGAGCATGTACATTTACAATTATAAAATCATGTCGTTTATCCTTTAGAATTATGTATGATATCCTATCACTGACAAACTTAATATCTCGGATAGCGGATAGGTTCCTCCTTCTGACTAAAAATCTGTTAAAATTTCAGGTCTTTCTGCAACCCCGTAGTATAATGCAAAGCTTCCTGATTCCTGGTTACCTTCTCCTGGTCACCTAACGTCCTGTAAAGCGATTATATCAAAGGGCGATTTATCTAATTCCCGCGTTAATATCTCTAGTGCCCCTCTATTGTATAAAGTCCTAACATTCCATGTTCCTAGTAACATGTCCCTGTGTTTGAGCCTTTGGCATGGGTTCCCTGAAGTAGTCCCCGCCCGGAGAACCGAATGGGGGACTATTTGACCTCCGGGAAATTTTACCCCAGTTGAACCAATGTCCGCATTTCTTGACGGTTATATTTTGACGGTGAAAGATCGTCACTCTTTTGACCAAGGTACTTTTTTCTCTGGCTTATCACCTTCGATCAGTCCGGCACGGGTAACACTATCGACAGCAATTCTACCGCCGGCATAGCTCTTGGGATCATTTAAGCACGCAAGCCACTCCACCACGACAAGATAAAGATATTATTATTAATATTAATATTATTAATGAACAGAATAAATAAAGGTAGAGCAATAACAGCAATGATGGAGTCTTATGGAACAGACATATAACCAGAAAAAATAAGTTTCAAATATATAATTCAATAGTGTGAAGTATGGAGCTGAAGTTTGGAATTTCAACAAACACTTAGAACAAAAACTTATGTCGATGGAAATCGATTTGAGAAAGTGGCTGAATTCAAATACCTAGGAACAATAATCACAAATAATCACAAACACAAAATAAACATAGGCTCAATTACTGAAATGCGTGCTATTATGCATTACCGAGACTCTTGACATCCCAACTCCTTTAAAAATAAATAATAGTTTTAAAAACTAAAACAACGCTTTATTAGAAAACCGAACTCAAAAATGAAAAATAATTTTAATTTCCAACACCTTGGGATAAAATTAAAGTGGTCAACAAAACAATCATCTCCAACACATATAGAATAAAACTAGAAATATCAACAAAAAGAAAATAATTTTACCATCAAAAGCGTGGGGTGCTCTATATCAATTAATATATTTGATAATAAACAGATATTGGTAAAAGTAAAGTATCTAAGAAGACAATGTAAAAATCATAAAAAGCACCTAGCTTTTAATGGTAAAATTATTTTCTTTTTGTTGATAACTCTAGTTTTATTCTATATGTGTTGGAGATGATTTTTTTGGTGACCACTTTAATTTTATCCCAAGGTGTTGGAAATTAAAATTATTTTTCATTTTTAGTTCGGTTTTCTAATAAAGCGTGTTGTTTTAGTTTTTTTAAAACTATTATTTATTTATTATTTTTTTAGTTTTAATATTTTACAGAATAAGATAAAAATGTAAATATCTTTAAATTCGATACTATTGTAGTATGAGCTAAAAGTAATATACTTTTAAAAATATCCTCCCAGCCGGATTTGAACGAGCGTCCTATGGATTACTGAAATTATATACCACAGGAGTTTAACGCTCTACCAACTGAGCTCTTACAACGATTAACTAAAAAGTCGGCAAGTCCGCAACCTATTATACCAGTTGTCATTTTTTTTGATTTTCTGATGATTCTGGCCAGGATTTAAGAACAAAATATGAAATTATTGTATTGTCACGGGTCCTTTGCAAGTATCAATGTTTCTAAGTGGGTGAAAATCGTGTTCAGATTTTCCGTTACATAGATACAAATACACTTTTTTTGATTTTCTGACGATTCTGGCCAGGATTTTAGAAACAAATATGAAAATAGTGTATTGTCACGGGTCCTTTACAAGTATACAAATTTTCAAGTCGATCCAATGTTTCTAAGTGGGTGAAGATCGCGTTAAAAGATTCCGTTACATAGATAGCTAGATAGATACTGGCCAAGCTAATATAAAGCGTGTAAAAACGTTAAACTGAAAATATATAGGCCTCAAACTATTATTCTACCAGTTATATTATATTGATGCGAAACATGGACTCCTAGTATAAGGGAGGAAAGGATATTACGAGTATATGAGAAAGTTTTTAGGAAAAGTTTTGGACCAAAGAGAGATGAAAAGACATGTGAATGGAGAAGACTACATAACAGTGAACAATATTGCATTTATAGGAAGCCATAGGCCTATATAATAGGAACAGTTAAGTCTCATAGACTGCGATGGGCCGGACATGTGCCACGAATGGGGAATTAAATACATGTTTGGAAGCTTCTTGTAGGAAAACCAGAGGGAAAACGTCCAGTTGATAGAACAAGAATGAGGTGGGAGAATAACATTAAATATTATTTGAGGGAAGTAGATTATATAGGGAATGAGTGGAAAACATAAGCTCAGGATAGCGATATATAGAGAGCTTATGTCCGCGCGCCATGAACCTACGGGTTCGATAGTGCTAGTGAGATAGTTATTATTATTATTATTATTATTATTATTATTATTGTTGTTGTTGTTATTAGAATGAAGGTAACTATATTTCAAGCCCTGTTACAAATCATTTTATTATGTGTCCGAAACCTGAGCAGTAAGTAGACAAGAAGCCAAACAAGCTGTTAGCAGTAGAATTGGATTTTTGGAGGCGATCGACAAGAATTTCAGGACGGGATAAAGTCAAAAACAGCACAATAAATGAAATTATGCAAGTTAAAAAAAACACATTAGAAAAATACTTTGAAATGGTAGGGACACCTCATAAGAAGATAGAATACCAAAGAAGATAGAATAAGGCAATAGAATACCAAAGAAGATCCTTGATTGGAAAGCTATTGGAAGAAGTTGAGTAGGCAGACCTAGAGAACGTTGGATTTATGGAGTGAGGAGAAGTATGGAAGCTGCAGATTTGAAGGAAGAAAATGCTTTAGACAGAGTCCTCTTGTGACAAGTCACTTTGGGTTGAAGGAGAACCACTGTAGTGTGGAATATTCCTAATAAAATTATTATTATTATTAATTACTATTGTTATTATTATTTTTATTATTATTTATTATTATTATTATTATTATTATTATTATTATTATTAATATACTTCAGACTCAAAAAAATGTGCAAACATTAAAAATCTGTATATAAATAGAATTATTATTATTATTATTATTATAATTCTAAAAGAAATATTATCAAGTAGAAGGTTAGAATGTTGTTCGCCTAGGAAAAGAAATGAAAGAAGAAGCTACAATATTATTAATGGTTATAGGAGATAAGAATAGGATGATTGAAAGCCGACTAGACGATGTAGAATGGAAGGATAGGGATGAATGGAAAATATAAATAAAACAGGTATAGAAAGAAAATCTGTATATAAATACATAATACGTATGATTATTAATTACAATATTATTAAGTTTTTCCACCGCTGTGGTCTAAGGGATAGCGTCGCTGTCTCGAAAGCAGCGGGCCCAGATTCTATCCTGAGCGATTTTTTTTTCACTGGATTTTCCTCACTTGTAAAACAAATGCGAGGAAACTTTAAGGCCCGAACGGTCCTGAACAGCATCTGGCCATGATATTCGTCATGTTTAGTGTATGAATGCGTGTGAATGGTGTATTTCATATTAAGATTGTGTTGTCTTTGAAGGAAGTCATGGCTTGATCCATAGTTAAAATCCCTTTCCCGAAAGGTCGTATCACTGTAAGGCCCTGGTGGCATGTGGTACGTAAAAGTACCTATATGATGAGAGGTTAAACTGCTTTATACGAATGGGATTATTATTAAATTTGTTAGCTTATTATTGTCAATATGACCAAATTTTCATTTATTATTTAAATACTTCTACTCCAAATTATTTAGTCTCTTTTCTTATGTATTTATTCTCCAATCTTCTTCTTCTTCGGCTTTCTCCCACTTATATGTTTTCCGTCTTCAGTTTCCATTTATCTCTATCATTCCAATCTCCCTCTTCCAAATTTCTATCATCCATTATGTTTCTGACGTAGGTTTTCCACTTCCATCTTGGTCTGCCACGTTTATTTCTTCCAGGGGGTGACCATTGGTATATATTTTTTGGCCATCTTTCATTTTCCATTCTTTGTACATGGCCATACCATTTAAGCATTTGATTTTCAATCCTATTAAAAACAGATGCGGTGACCTTCATTTCTCTCCAAAGGAATTAATTTCTTATTTTATCCTGTCTTGTTTTTTGGAGGCTTCTTCTAAAATAATCGAATTCAACTGTTCTAATTTTATTCTTTTGTAATTCCGTCAAAGACCAAGTTTTGCTTCCATATGACAAAATATTCTGTATTGTGCTCTTATAAATTTTCATTTTAGTTTCCTTTGTAATATTTTTGTTCCAAATTACTCATGTAATGTCTTAGTTGCATTTTTTTGCCATTGCAATTTTAGCCTGTGCATCTCTCTCACAGTACCTAAACTTGTAATTATAGACCCAAGATATTTTAAAAATTCAAATTTTTTTATTTTCCCTGTTTCAAGTATGAGGTCATCCACATCCTTTCCCAAACACATATATTCTGTTTCTGTAAATTGATATTCAGTCCCCATTTTTTATATTCTTCCATTAATTTATTTATCATATATTTCATATCATCTTCATCCCCTGCAAAAATTATTTGATCATCTGCAAACAACAATGAATGCAGTACTTTTCCTCCTATAGGAATACCCATTTCAGAACATTTTTTATGCCACAAGTTAAGAGCCTGGTCTAAATAAATGTTAAAAAGAATTGTTGACAAACTGCATCCCTGCTTAAGGCCTTTATTCACTGTGAATTCCTCTGTTAAATTATTCTGTATTTTTACTTTAGCTTTTGTATTACTATAGATCCTCCTAACAATATTAATCCATTTATCACAGGTATTCAGATTTCTCATTGCCATCCATAACAATTGTCGAGGTACACTATCATATGCCATCTCTAAATCAATAAAGGTCATATGTAGTTCTTTATTTTTTGCTAGGATTTCGTCTTGTAATTATCTAATCATAAATTAAATTGTTTAATATTCTCAAAACAGGACATCACATCACTTCTTATCATAAGTAATGCCACGAGTGATTTCCAAATTATCGATAAATTCACGACTCACGAAGTGAGGAGTGAATTTATCTAGAGAATTTGGAAATCAAGAGTGGCATTTGTTAGGACTATTTAACGAATAAAATTAAGCTGTTTACTCACAAATCATTATTTAACTATAGTTATTTTAAAATATTTATGTATTTAATGTAAACGGCGATGTTTGAAAACAAATGAGAAACGATAGGTACGCTTCATCTGCTTCTTTTGTTTATCACTGCAACCAGATCATACTATTTATTGCCAAAGGAACGCAATATTGTAAGAATGCTCTCTAGTGGAGAAAAAATGAAACGCATCAAACTGTATATTAATTCATTCTGATGTCGTATGATGTGAATATGACAATTATATTTTTCTGGATTGTTACCTGGGAAAAATACATTTAAGAAAGTGCAAACAGTGGTTTCTTATTTTGGTGGTATAATCAATTGCTACAAATGTTTTTATATTAACCTCCCGCATGCGGCATGTGTTGACATTCATGCACTATATATACAATCTGGTAGCCGTATTTCTCAAATGCTCAGTCACTGCAAAATAATGGTCATACCTGTTCAGAATATTAAAAAGGAGGAGCTTTCTTTAATATGGTAATTATGACACTGATAAATATTTCGTGAAACACGACTCTGATTGGTTGTAAAACAGACATCATTGAAACGTGATTGGTCATTGACTCCCATTTGGGGCATGAGTTAAATAGTCATAAGTATTCCCTCTACTTCTCGGAGAATGAATTCAGTAGCACAGGGAATCAGTAGCTGCCAGACGTTACGATAATTTTAAAATGATATAAATTTAAAGTCAGAATGCAGAAATTAATGAGAGGATAAGTAAGGGAAAATCTGCAATATAAAAATTAAATGGTGTTTTATGGGATCAGGATATGTTCTCAAACAAAAACAAACATTTTAATACAATAATAAGGAGTACAATGACATACGGCGCAGAAACATGGAAATTAAAATGTAGAACAATAATTAAATTAAATTCTGCAGAAATGAATTTTTGGAGGCGTTCAGCTGGATTTATAGAAGAGGTAAGATAATATATAGTGTAAATAAACGAAAGATGAACGTTCAAACTTGATGTGGATTTCATAAAAAAACAAAGTAGGCCTAGTAAGGTCATGTAAAAAGAATGACAGGAGGCAGACTCCCAAGAAGAATACTAGAATGGATGCCACTTAGTAGAAGATGAAGAAGAGGACGGACAAAAAAAATTAGATTTATACTGTTTTGAGCAGCATGAGAGAAAAGGATTGGAAGATGGAGATTGGAATGACAGAGAGATGTGAAGGAGAATAACTAGTAGATTAATTGGACGTAGGGAGATGTAGTGAAACATTGTTAGAACTGCTAAATAAATGAATAAAGTTTCTTAAATTTTTTAATATTATTTGGAAGCTTATTTATATAATGTATATATATTAATTGACTCTCTCTCTCTCTCTCTCTCTCTCTCTCTCTCTCTATATATATATATATATATATATAACTAAATTATATACTATAAGCCATTTTCAATAAAAATTACATACGTTCTGAAAATTCTACGGTGCTGTCTTTTTATAATCGTATATCACGAGTTAGTTGATAAATCACACATTATTTATAAATAGGTATACCCTTATGCATTTATAACGTAGCTCTACAAAAAAAAATATTGCCCTGGATATCTCTGCGAATTTCTATGTTTTCAAGTGCACAGTATACGAACGTATTCATGAAAGTGCTGAATGTGCTCTAAAAATTATAGAAGAAAATCTTATAAAAGGCGTTTCACTGAAGTATAATATGAAAATAAAGATTAAAAAAACCAGAGTAAATCTTACAAAATCACTGATATTTTCATGAATTGTGAGTATAAATATACCCGAAATTAATCTTATATCAAGGGCAACAAAACCACTGTTGACCAGTGTTAATTATAGTAGCATATAAAATAGTTGTATTTATGTTTAGGTAGAATTTATGTAAATATTTAATATTAGTTCGGGATTTAATTACAGCCGAAAGCATATTTGTATATATTGCCACACTGGTTGAGTGAAATATAAGGCCCTATGGCTTTAACTCTGGCACTTTAAATAAAACATTATTATTACAGATTTAACTTGGAATGTAGAACAATATAATTTTAATAAAGCCAAATACCATTTGTATTCGATTAAAACGTTTATACATGCTCACTAGAGGATTTAGAGTGCTGTTACATAGAATTTCCGAAGTAATATAACGTATTTTTATATTGGGTTGAGCATTAAACATGTTTTGTTTATCCCCGGAAGCTGAATCCAATTATAGTCGTATATTTTCTTTATAAATAAAAACTTTTAATAACATACTTCTTCTGACATTGACAACCAATTAATTTTAGAACTAAACAGTTAGAGTATTAATATTAAAAAAAATGACTGCTTCATATTATGTCAGAAGTTAAACCCCGATTCCGTTTCAAATGGCGAAATATTTATCATAGGATGTCTCTTCCAGCTGTTCTTTGAGAATTTTACACCATGAAAAGCAAAGAAAAGATTATAAAGTTTTAAAAAGGAATTTTCACTGAAGTGCGCGCACATTTCAATCACTCATGCGTTGTGATAATAACTGGTTCCTTTTATGTTCACCCACCGATTATGTACACTTAAGTAATGTACTTCAGTATAGACATTCTACTACTCTCATGCATTTTAAAACTTATTAAAATGTGACCTACATATGACACTGGTTATATATATACATACACATATATATATAGTAGCAGAAAAACTTCGACAGCGGAGGTGAGTTAGTATATTGAGATATGTTGATAACTTTTAATAAGGTACCAATGTCCGGAAATGATGCGTTTTCACACTATGACTAGTTAATTATGTCTCAAGATCAGTGTTAGTTCGAAGGATTTGAAGACTCGTTACTTGACAACACCTCACAGATACGGAACCTATGATACGTGGCTTCGCAACGGAATGTGATTGCAACATGACTGAGATCCAGCTCACTTCGATGCCAATGTGACGAGACATTTGGATCCACGTATCCAGGTCGATGGATTGGCAGAGGTGGACCAGTTCCATAGCCTCCGAGATCAGCTGATCTTAACCCTCTCGATTACTTTTCGTGGGGCGACATGAAACAGTCTGTTTTTAGGCTCTAGTAGAGACACACATGGATCGTATAGCCCGAATTCACGTTGCTACAGAAATAATTCAAACGAGGCCAGGCGTATTTGAACGTGTGCGCCAATCACTACACCGCCGATGAAAGCTCTGCAATGAGATGGGAGGTGGATATTTTGAAAACTTCATGTGAAGGCGGAGTAATGTTATACCGATGATATGATGGGCGATAAATGATAATGAAGCGCCAGGAGAACTGTTAACCTAAACTTAACCTAAATTCCAGACCATGGGCAACCACAGTGATAATTCCCTTTAATGAAAAAATCCTATGGTTTGACCAGGAATCGAACCCGGAACCTCATGAACAGTAGTCACAAACGCTGACCACATACAAACGAATGTATGTCTGCTTATCCTTTATAGACTTCTAAACCATTTAACCGATCTTCATGAAAATTTGTATGGACAGATTTTCAGATGCGGCAAGTTTTATTATGTTCTAAAATAATTAAGTGTAGGAGTTCACCTGAAACGAAAATTTTAAAATCGCACGAGCTATCGCAATTTTCGACGTTTGATAACAAAACTCGGAATATCCTATTAAAATAAACCGAGGTATATGATATCCAAAAATCAGCGAAATCCGCCCGTTAGAAGTGGGGATTTAGCTGAAATTTGAAATTACAAATTTACTCCAGAAACCGCCATGTTTCATTCATCGCAGTGTATACCATATCATTAATAATCCTCAGTATTTAATTTATTTAGGCGTAGCAGAGCACGCCAGGTATTAGCTGCTAGTGTAGTATAAACGTAAGTGAATAGGTAAATCGAGTATTCGCCGTAAAACAACGGCATTTGGAGGTATTTTATTTTTTACTACCTGCTCTCAATCCCCTGATAATCAATGTCTCCTGTCACGGTTTAAGTTTACGTGGTCTCTCAGGAGACTTTTTTGTACCATAGTATGGTCCATCCTTCTTCTTCGTCACGATTTTGGGCTTATTTACTAGCCTGTTCCGGCTCCAAATTGCTGCTGTTTCCATCTTTTCTTTGCTCTTCCCAAACTTCTTCCTCGTGGTGAATAGTTGTATGCTGCTTTTGATATTCTATTCTCAGTCATCCTTGCTAGGTGTTCTTTCCAGTTTGTTCTGTATTTCACTATTGTTATATTTAATTCCTCTACTTTTAGTTGTCTTATTCCTGTGTTGTGTTTTTTGTCTGATCTTTGATATCCTGCTATTGGTCTGAGGAATTTCATTTCTGCAACTTGTATTCTGGCAGATTGTTGTGTCACTGTCCATGTTTCGGATCCATAAGTAATAAGAGGAACTGTCGTTGTCTTGTTTAATTTCATTATAAAGTCTTTCCTGACTTTATTTTTCGAAGTTCTTTTTTAGTGTTCCTGTTATACAATTAAACTCATTTAGTTAGTTATTTATATGTGTTTCCGTTGGGTATGATATTTCTCAACCTAGGAAGTTATATGTTATAATTTGTTCTATTAGTTTATTTTCTAATATTTTCATTGCCGAACTGGATGAGCGCCCTTGAAAGCCATTGTTTTTTTATTTTTCTGATAATATATCCATATTGTATTTTTTTATATTTCATTTAGTTTATATAGCATTCTTTGTAATTCGTCTTCTGTTTTTGCTATTAAAATCTGGTCATCTGCAAAGGCTACTGTTTTTATTACTATATTATCTAATACCCGGCGTGCGCTGCTGCACCTAAATAAATGATAATGCGTTTTTTCATTTAATTGAATATGTAAAAGGAAAAATAAATATAAATTTATATCGTTATTATTTTTATATACCCCGTGTTGATTACCCGGCGTTGCCCGGGAATCTACGCATCGCGATGTACTTGGCATAAATGAGCTGAAAGTAAAAATTCGTTATTTTGAGTTATCCGTAAAAGAATACCCGCCGTGCGCTGCTATGCTTTCCCGGGAATCTACTTATCCCTAACTTCTTGGCATCAATGAAAGACAAAAATGGTTATTTTGAGTTATCCGTAAAAGATAAATATATGCTGTCGCGGACTTTTTTGTAGAGTGTTTTGAGATATTGAATTCTGTGTACAATAATTTTGTATATTTGTTATGGTTTAGGGAGCGTAAGCCATTTAAGCATGTAAAAGGGACTTTTTTCACGCTTTTTCATTATAGAGGGTGATTTGCAAGGGTGATGGGCTTGAGCAATAAAACTCTCTTATAACCTATAACTTTCCCGGGAAGATCCTCAACATTTTGCAGAAAGCCTCATGACAGTCGGATAAATGATATGGCAGTACATGCTTGCCCGGGAATCTACTTATCCCTATCTCCTTGGCATCAATGAAAGACAAAAATGGCTATTGTGAGTTATCCGTAAAAGATGAATATATGCTGTCGCGGACTTTTCTGTAGAGTGTTTTGAGATATTCAATTCTGTGTACATTAATTTTGTGTATTTATTATGGTTTACGCTGCGTAAGCCATTTAAGGTCAAAAAAGGGACTTTTCACTACAAAGGGTGTAGGATTTGAGTATCTCAACTCTCTTATACTCTATGTTCATCCCGGCAATCTCCTGAACATTTTGCAAAAAAAAACCTTCACAATCGGATCAACGGTATGGCCGCGCATAAAGTACAAACAAAAAAACAGACAAACAAACATTTTTATATATTAGATTTCGTAAGTTAATATCCCCAGCCATCATTTGTTTCCATGATCTTATCATGTCGTCTTTTCATGCTTCAAAACACTATTCACCACCCTATGGGATCTGCCAATCCTCCCTGCTACTTCTCTAGATAATGAAACTTCATCTGTATAAGCAAATATTTGCTCTTTCTTCACATTTGACCGTTCTGTTTTCATCCGATTGCCCTAAACACTTTGCACATCGATTAAAAGGACATAGTACGCAACTAAGATATTACTTGGATGGGAAAGTTCAATTAAATTTTGCTCAAAAGTTTTAGCCTAATTTAGGCTTGCGGTTCTTTTATGAGCCCAAAAATTATCATACTTCTGACCCACAGCTTAAAGTCCCTGCCGGAGGTATTTTTCTTTCGAATTTTCCATTGTAAACATCCATCTACCTCGGCCGGGTTTGAATCCACGACCCTTGGGACAAGAGGCAAGGAATTAAAAGATAAGATCACTATGGGCCGATGGAAAAATTGTCTTAGATGTCTCTTCTATTACGATAAAAACGCTTTTATAGAGTATGCTGTAAATCTACGACACACAGAACCTACAGCTTTAATTACCTTCCGGAAGGATCCACACTAAGGATTTTAACGCCTCAAAATATACATGGACACGGTCGTGTTTGAACCCGGAATATTGAAAGCAGAGGAGAAAACTATATAATAATGAGTTATTTGTTATGTATAGGAAGCCATATATAGTAAGAACAGTCTTAAGCCTCGTAGACTGCGATTGGAAAGACATGTGGCACGAATGGGGAATGGAAGAGATGCATGGAAGCTTCTTGTAGGAAAACCAAACGGAAAACCAAGAATGATATGGGAGAATAACATTATCCATGATTTGAGGGAAGTATATTATACAGGGGATCATTGGAAAACATTAGCTGATGATAGGAATGTATGGAGAGTTTATGATAGAGCCACTCAGTTATTTAGTAGGTATATTGATCAATAATTCACCGGAATATTCTATGAGCAGTATATCAACATTACGTAGTGGTACAAGTGGAAATTTATCTCGATTTTCGAAAAAAATACATATGCCAACATTTGTAATGTAACAGGCCTGTTTGGTTGTACACATAGGCCTCTATCCCTGTTCCAAGAATAACAAAAATACATGAATACATAAACGAGTACATATAGTCTACAATATTTACACATCTACAACCATACAATTAAAATAAATTTGTGAATGTTTGTTGCAAACTGATAGTCTATAAGTCTCTCTCATCCACGTACTAAGTGTTTTTAGTCTTGATATCAATATTAAAGTTAAATAATATTCACGATCCCTATATTAAGGCGCGAGAAGCCTACAAGGCCATTGGTCTACCAGAAGGGTGTTAATAAAAGAGGTAGAAGATTATCCAACCGGTATAAGGGGGGGCATATGGTCAAGATATATGATCCTTCAGCCGTTATAGCTGCTTTTCGAACTTTGAGTTGCTATTTATTTTAGCTACCAAATTCATTACGAATCTGTGTGTGAACTGATCCCTTATCACACTACCTATTATTCGAAATCTTTTACAATTTCCCTTGCTAGAACATGGAATTCCCTTCCACCCTATGTCAGAGATTGCCAAACTTTACAATCTTTCAGAAACAAATTAAAAATAAAATTATTAACAGAAACAACTCACTAATATTACTTTTTAAAAATTGATCATTTGTTTTTTTCTTTATTTAATACAAATAGTTTTAAGATTTGTTAATATATTTACCTAATGCCTTGTATAATAAGCGACAGATTAACTCATCATAGTTTATTACTTTCTTTGTATTTTTTCTTTATTTTCTTTTTATGTACAGTAGATTCGAGCTGTTATTCCTTTCTGTATTCATTCTATCATTAATTTAATTTTAATTGTATTGAAGTTTATTGTATTATTAGACATTATTTTCATTATTATTCAATTTGACAGATAATTAATTGCTTAGTACGACTATTATTGAAATTTTGTGTATTAAATGTAACATATGTTTGTCCTGGTGAGTGGAAGAGAAGGCCACATGGCCTTAACTCCACCAGGCTAAGTAAATCTATTATTGGCCGAAATTCCATGAGAAAATGCCTTCCTACGGGACTCGAACCAGCACAAGTCATAGAGCTCTGGAATAAGTCAAAGTATTTATAATTATATACTCTCATAAATATGTTTATGTTATTTTGAACTTTTTATAGGAACAAATCACTATAAGGTTTAATTTAAGATTAAATAAAAATGCTTCATATCCAGTCTAGTAAGTAGATCGCGATTTCAAAGCTTTGGCGGCTTCATCTTCAGTACTTTCTTGTCGACTGATGTTTTGTCGATCAGAAGAACTATTTCTTCTTCCATCTGTTGGTGACCGATAAATCTCCGGATTCAGTCAGAAACCGCGGGAATTTCGAAGTGCATAATTTTTTCTTTCTTGTTTTTTTATGTGGATTGTTTCGCAAACCGTGATATTTTTGTTTGTTTTTATATTTGTTTAATTAGACTGGCTTTTGATCAATGACTTTGAAATCGCTATCTACTTAGAAGACTGGATATGAGGAGAGGTATGAAACATTTTAATATATTCTTATGTTTGTTAGTTTGTTAAATTGAATTTTTAAAATTAATTCGTTGGGACACAAGTGCTCTCTGTAGGGGGTTTCTTAATCAAGCTAATTTAGTAACGCTTATTTACCTGCATATATCAACAAGTGGTATGTAGTTAGCACATCTCCTCAATGAGGCATCTAGTAGGGCAACTAAGGTACCGTATTTCTTGGATGGATGAAGGCCAGTTGAATTTTGCATAAATGCCTTTTTATTCAAACTTGCGGTTCTTTTTACGAGCCTGAAAATCTTCAGACTGAGGACCCACGGCTTAAAGCCCCTACCGGAGAACTTCTCTCTTGGATTTTTCCACCATTAAAATCCATGAACCCCGTCCGGGCTTGAACAAGCGACCCTCGGGATCAGAAACAGGGAACATAACCAATAGACCACCGCAGCCAACAAAGTATTCATAAATGATCAGGAATTCTCCTGTAGAGTGTAACAAAAATCTTTAACGCTCTATTTAATATAGGCATAATTGCCATAAAATGTTCGGGTGAGTTTTAGGCAAACAGATTAATTGATATCCTTTATTAACCCTTAAATTGGCAAATATATCCTATAAGATACATTGATTTAATATATGTAATATTGTTTGTAAGACAATATAAAAACAAACGAGCAGTAATTACTTAAACTTGTGACAAATTCCGCAATAATGTACAATAATAAGTTACAGTTTTACATGATTTTGTTTTCATCGCGGTCCGGAATATTTATATAATTGGCAGGTGAAATTATTGAATTACCAATTTAAGGGTTAAATTAGTCTTTGGCGACGTTTGCTGATGTCATGAGTGGACCGAATATCTATAAATTTGTGGAATAAGTTATTTAATCCCATCTATAAATTTGAGCTTCGAATTTTTCACATAACAAATACGGTACTACATAAATTATGTATCAATACATTTTACAAAGGTAATAAAATTACTTAATCACATTTAATATTTTTTTAGTACAATTTCGAGACATTTCAACATATTTGGTCACATCGCGTTTATGATCTTTGAGTTATATCAATAGACCACGTGCAATATGTCTATTGTTTTGCACAGTATATCAATGTGTCTATTTTGTATTTATGGTTTCCTGTGTAAGTTAATTTATTACTAATTTGAAATGTCATGTGAAAAATTATTATGGATGAAATGAATCGTGGGAATGAAATCCCAACCCAGTATTTCTTCTGACAATTGAGGAAAACCAGGATATAACCTCAGTTATATGTTTGTCATCCCTGGGATTTGAACTCAGACCTCCCGAATGTAAGTGTTTGCTGATATCGTCTGAGCCAACTCGTTCGAACATATTAATTTAAAAGATGCATAATTCAGTTATCCAGGCATTTGATACTAAAAAATCCATATTGGAAAAATTCGTTTATTTCAATATGTATCTTTGTACTGAACCAATCGTTTGATAAGTTTTATTAGTAAAAGATGTTCCATTTTACGTATTATTTCACATCTTAAATTGTATCAAAATTCACATGAATATCCTTTATAAAATCTGAATTTCACTGTAAAATGTTCATACTGGTACATGTTATTTATTACCGAACAGGTTTTGTTCAGAATTTTTATCTGTTACTATGGTACAATAGCAGTAATGGTATTAGATCCACTGTATAAATATTTACACGAAATGGCATTAGAAGATTCTGCAGGACCGCTTGAGAAAACATTTGATGTGAACGCCATGGCTTTGAAGAACATCATCGACTTAATTTGAAGCAAGTGCACTCAACTTGAGTAGTTAAAGCTGGCATAGATGCTATGTTACTTCTCTACATTAAGAGCGAGTGAGCAACTTTCTTCAGTCGTTGAATATCGTGCCATTAGCCTATCTGTTCAGTGGGTGTACCATTTCCTAACCGAAGTAATATGTTCTTAAATGGAAGCATTTACTTTTTCAATATAAAAATCAACAAATTAATTTGTAAAAATAAATAAATAAATAATTATTATTATCATCATAAGTAATGCCACGAGTTATTTCCTCGTGAGTCGTTAATTTATTTAGAGAATTTGAAATTCAAGAGTGGCATTTGTTAGGACTATTTAACGAATACAATTAAGCTGTTTACTCACAAATCAATTAAATATAGTTATTTTAAAATATTTATATATTAAATGTAAACGGCGATGTTTGAAAACAAATGAGAAATGTTTGTTATGCATCATTTGTTCATCACTGCAACCAGATCATATCATTTATTGCCAAAGGATCGCAATTTTGTAAGAATGCCCCTAGTAGAGAAAAAAATAAAAGAAACACATCAAACTCTTTATAACCAACTTTATAGGCCATTAATTAATTTCTGATGTCCGATGATGTAAATTATATTTTCCTGAAACGTAAATTTCTGCGAAATAATACGTTTAAGAAAGTGCAAACAGTGGTTTATTTTTATTGTGGTATAATCAATTACTACGAATGTTTTTCTATTATATCTCGCCAGCAGTATCTGTTTCAATTCGTGAACTATATATACAATCTGGTAGCTGTATTTCTGAGAGAGTTGGCACTGCAAAATAATGCTCTGACCTATTCATAAGGTTAAAAAGGAGGAGCTTTCTTTAATATGATAAACTTATTTGATAAATTCCAGGTGAAACACGACTGTGATTGGTTGTAAAACAATTCATTGAAACGCGATTGTTCATTGACTCCCATTTGGGGCATGAGTTAAATGGTCCTTAGTATTAGGCCTACTACTCAATGATATTAATAGGCTGTTAGTTTTATGCTGATGATGTAGTATTATTGAGGGATAACGAGGAGATACTAAGAGACAACACGCATACTCTATTGAGTAACACTATGAAATTGGGGCTGGATATAAACATAAATAAAACTAAATGTATGTTCACACAGAGAAATGCGTTATATAATGGAAATGGACAACTAATGCCAAATGAAGGAAATTTTGAAGAAATGGTTGATTTGAAGGATCTAGGAACAATAATTACAAATAGGAATGAGATGCACAAAGAAATTAAACATAGGCTCAATTCTGGAAATGCATGCGTTTCCAGGACTCTTGTCGTTCCAACTCCTTTCAAAAAACGTTAAACTGAAAATATATAAAACAGTTATTCTCCCAGTTATATTACATGGATGCGAAACATGGACTCTTACTTTAAGGGAGGAAAGAAGATTACGAGTATTTGAGAATAAAGTTTTAGGGAAATTCTTGGGTCAAAAAGAGATGAACAGACAGGTGAATGGAGAAAACTGAATAATAGTGAGCTACATGATATGTATAGGAAGCCAGATATAATAAGAATATTTAGACTGAGATGAGCAAGACATGTGGCACGTATTGGGATATGAAAGAGGTGTTTATAGGTATAGGTGTGTGTGTATGTATATATATATATATATATATATATATGTTAAAGAGACAGCACAGTAAAAATGAATTAAACTTTGCCTTCTATGGGGGCAAAGGTTTATATTTGTTCATTCTCTGCCGGTAGTAATTATTATTACATCTAACATCCATCCACGGGCACGCACACATGCAGGGTTCAATGGTGAAAATTGGGATAATTTTCATACACTACCCCTTATAGGGGAAGTGAGATGGAATTGGCTTCCTTTTTTGTTTTTTATTATTGTCAAAAAATGAATAATATTTGGCAGTAATGTCGCTAATTCTCCTTACTTAATATACAAAATTTAATTAATTTTATTTTAAATCAGTTTGCGCTAACACAGATTATAGGTTTTAAAATACTAAACATAAATGCTCAATCTGACGTCCCTTATAAGCATCGACCGTGAAAATATGGTCAATCACAATTATTGTAAAAAAAATGCACAAATAAAACTCTGTGTATTTTTAGATATCATCGTACATTGCGATTCGGTCATTCTCGATGGAGTATGGGTACCATGCTCGCCACTGTTTCCGAAATTTATGAATTCAAATCCGACTCGAGTCGATGGATTTTAAGGATGTAAAACTCCTGGATTATGTGGTTTCCTCTGGAAGGGATGTAAGGTCAAGGTCTCGGCGAAAATGTATAGGGCATAAAAGAACCTCAGGAATAAAAAAGGACTCTAAACAAAATTTGTCGAATTTTCTCGCTTAGATTTGAATTGCGACTCTAAAATAATCTCAACTGTTAAAGAGCGTCTATAAATGAAATAATAATTGGTGATCTAAAGCTATAAGCTATTTAAATTATATATATATCTCAAGCCTGATTGTAAATCGATTGTTAGAATCTATCATTAAAGGTTCGCTTGAAGTTTCTGGTTGAAAATACGTCTTGTCGACGCTAGAATTTTGCATGGCGTTAAAACCATTAGCGTACTGGTTTACATGTGAAACTGTCCCCTCAGTTTCTTGAGTCGTGATCCCGTAGGCTTATGTCAAGCTAAACTTGTGCATCTGTATTACTTCCATTATGTATTCAAATAGCTACAGTTGATATGGGAATAGAATCCTTATAAGCTTAGGTCTGTATTATGTGCTTTGAAAACACTGCAATTTTCACACGATCAAACTTTTGAAAACTCTTTCCATCATAATGTATCATCAACATCATCACGATTCTCATTACTATTAATTGAGAAATACAAGTCATAGGGATTAAATATAAATATTAAGAAAACAGAATAGGCTATCTCACAACAGAACTAGAGAATGAAGAGAAATTACAATATGAAAATGTGGAAATTAACATTCAAATATTTAGGATACATTTTAGAATCAGATGGGAAAAGATATAGTGAAATTGAGAACATAATTAGTGAAGGAAAAAAAGCAATTGGAATGTTAAATTCAGTTACATGGAGTAAAAATATTATAAATAAAACCATGACACTGATATTTGAATCATTACTGCAAAGTGTTATGATGTATGGTGCAGAGATCTGGACTTTAGGTAGACAGCAAAAAAACATATATTGACAACAGAGACGGATTTTAGACGAAGGGCATCAAGAAAAATCAAGAAAGGAGAAAATTCGGAACCAGAAAATTACAAAAATAATTAATGTTAAACATAATATTATAGAAGTAATAGAAGAACGAAGATGGAAATGGTACGGACATCTGAAGAGGATGGCGAGTAATAGAATTCCAAGAATGATGCTAGATTAGAATGTTGAAGCCAGGAGAAGGAGGGGGAAACCAGGGAACAGTGGATGGATGAAGTGAAAAGAAACGTGATCAACAGAGACCTCAAAGAAAAAAAAAATACATTTGGGCTGTAGGATAACTACTTTAATGTAGAGAAAATCCTTAATAAAATATAATTATTATTACTAATTATTATTATTATTACTATTATTATTACTATTATTACTATTATTATTACTATTATTATTATTACTATTATTATTATTACTATTATTATTATTATTACTATTATTATTATTATTATTATTATTATTATTATTATTACTATTACTATTATTATTACTATTACTATTGTTATTACTATTGTTATTATTATTATTATTATTATTATTATTATACAGATGTTTTAACTGATGGAGATTATTTGTTTTTAATTGTATGTCCTTCTGTCCAAGCAATCCTTCTCTTCCAATTCCCTTTCTTTCATAATTTCCTGGATATCATTTTTCCAACTGAAACCAATTGTATTTAGTGGAATAAAACCATTATATACTACACGGTTTGAAAACACCGTAAAAATTAAACTTAATTAAATGTGCTTTCTTATTATATATTATAATTATTATTGTACTGATATTGTTACAACTGATGATTCTCTGTTTCCAATGTTCATTTCCTTCTGTCTAAGCAGCCCTTGTCTTCCAATCTCCTTATTTTCACGGCTTCCTGAGTATAATTTTTTAAAACTATCTTTAGATCGTCTCAATCAAGTGGTATTCATTCGAAAATATTATTTGGCTACCTTGTACTATCCACTGTAACTGTATATCCTTCCACATTAAATGTCGCTTCTAAATTTCATGAGAGATGTCATTATCTCCTATTACTTTTCTTATTTCTCTGGTTAGTATTTAACCATGTTTTTCTATAAATATTATAAAATCCATCTTAATAGTCATGCATTTCTTCCTTAATCTATGTATTAATGATTGTACTGTAAAATTATACATATATACATAATTTGGAATTCGACAATTGAATTGGATTGAATGTGTTATAAAAATATAACTCCGTTTGGTGTGCATATAAACAAAAATTGTCTATTTGTCGAATCAAAGGGCATGTGGAATGAATAACAACACACATTTCATATGTATCTTTGCTCTGAACACGCCAGAATCAATGAAAACAGCCTGGGCTACTGCATCAATATTCAATGCTCGTACATCTAACAACTCTCAACTCTGTAAATAACTAAACCCCATAATAATAGTGTAATTCCATTAACATTGATCACTTCTTCTTATCCATTATAGTTTAATCTCTCACCACACGCCGCCCGAGTCTTACAGTGACACGACCTGTCGGGAGAGGGATTTTTTTAAACTTTAGATGACAACAAACTTTTTTGATCACACAAGGACATGGATGTCTCTCCGAATGAGTGAGCACCTAAATTCAGGGCATCCTACGAGGCAACATAACATTTAAGAAGAAACACCCGTTCACACACATTCATACTATACATGGCGAATATGATGATGATTATTACGATGTGCAGATGATTTTCGGGGGTCGTTTGGGTCTTAAAGTTTCCTGAAATTTGTCTTATAGAAGAAGAAATACCCCGAGAAAACCATCACCCGGGAAAAGTGTTCCGACCGGAGATCGAACCCAGCCTGCTGCGTACGAAACAGCGACGCTACTTCGAGACTACAGCGGTGGGCAAATTGATCATTAAAAATTCTGTCATTATCTGGAGACAGTTGGGTATTATTTCATTTATCCAAATATGTTAAGGAATCAATTATAGGCCTAATTGTATTATTCTAATTAACCTGAGATTTCTCCCTACAAAATAGTGATCTGAAAAATACAGCAGTACAAAATTTACACATTGAAACAAGTGAATATATATCAAACAGTACTGTTATATGCAAAATTGTAGGTTTTACAGCAGGTGTCTTGATTCTTGTTGGGTTTATCTTTCGGGCCAAATGTATGTTCATACAGCACGCAGAATCTCATGAGGATATCTACCGCAGTAGTAGACGAAAAGTTGAGTTTTAAGAAAACAAGACCACGGCCATTTAGCCCGAAAGACAAAATCTAACAAGAATCAATAATGTTATAATTAGGGCTAGGATTCTTATGTAATAAAAGATAAGATTGTAATTCAGATAGTAAGAATTATTCAACTGTTTGTGTGTGAAACAAGATAAAATACAGTCAGAAGTCTTACTTCTCATTATACTATGTTGCAATCTTAACTTTTAGTATATAAAAATCCTAGCCCTAGTAATGATACAGGGCGTACCATTCAAACCTCCCACATTTTAATCAATCATAACTAACAAAGTATGCGGAATTATGAAATGAGGCCGGTATTAAACGAAACTGAAATTCAAAGAATTTGCATTGCACACACTAAAACACCTCTATCCTGCTCTAATGTCTTCAATATTTTCTTCTGAAACACATGTACGAGCACCTCCTGATTCTTTTTTAACGCTTTCAATCGCCAGAAACTTCTCAAGCCATGGTTTTCCCATCAGGTGCATTTCCTCCAGATTCTCTCCGGTAATTTCTTTGCACTGTAATTATAGACTTCGTCTCTGCATACCAGAAAACAATTTGTGCTCGTTGCTGAGGAGCCGTCATTTTGTTTTTTGTCATTAGATATCGTTGTTAAAATAATATACTAATTATACACCGTGTCCCATTCAAACATACCACATTTTAAATAATCATAACTCTCAAAGTATGCGGAATTATGAAATGAGGTTGGTATTAAAAGAAATAGAAACTCAAAGAATTTTTGTTTTCATTGTTGCAGTTAATTCATCTGTCGCATGTTAACATGATTTAACTGCAACAATGAAAATAAAAATTCTTTGAGTTTCTCTTTCTTTTAATATCAACCTCATTTCATAATTCCGCATACTTTGAGAGTTATGATTATTTAAAATGTCGGAGGTTTGAATGGGACACGGTGTATAGTTAGTATATTTAACAACGATCTCTAAATACTTAGGTCATTAGTGAAGTAATTTAAAATATGACCGAGGAAGGCTCGACAATTTTGTTCGGAGACACCTTGTGTTACATTCTTAAAAATCCATCGAATTTAGCCGCTGTGAATCTCAGAACTAGAGACGAACATTGCAATCAATAGTAGTCCACCAAGACCGAACATACATGAATAAAGCATTCGTTCATTTGTGTGTGTGTGTAATATTGAAATGTTTTACTGTTAATGCGCCTTCTGCTGGTTATTTTTTATAGAGAACGACAGTGTTGGATCATAGCTACAACAACTTAACCAAAGCTTCTATCATATTCAGTAATTCGTTATTTTATTTTACGACGCTCTTCAACAGCGCAGGCCATCACTGTTTCAATGCAAATCCGGATGTTAAACGATCGAATTATTTTGCTCAGAAATTCTTATTTCAGTTTTGACATTTTTTTACTTGTAGTAAACCTATAACACGGAACCTAGGTTTTTCTTTCCTTTCGTAGGCAGTCATGTACTCAAGAGTTTTTACGCCCTTAAAAATCCATGGACTTCGGTCGGATTTGAACACGCAAACCTCGGAACCAGAGGCGACTACAGTAACCATTAATACTAGAGAACCAACTCATTATGTGGAGTAAAATTAACACAATAGGCATAGGACTAATGAATTTCTTAAGGGTTAAGTTGCATTCGGCATTGTAACCATACCAATCTGTTACCCTCGTCTAAATAAGGTAGTAATAGATGCTGGTGTATTAGTGGTTGCATGCGTCGCCCCTGGTTCCTATGCTCGAGAATTCAAACCGTGTCGGAGTCGATGGATTTTTTCAGGGAATAAAGGTCCTGAGTTTGCCTTCCTTTGGAAGGGATGTAAAGGTGTGTGTCCATGTCATATGTTTACTGTTTGTAAATATATGGCTCACGTTTAAACTTCAAAATAAGAGGCCTCTGCTCAAATTTTATCGGCCGTTTTAAATAATGACTTGAATTAAGACGATAATGCCCTGAGCTCTAAAAGGCGTCGTTAATATAATACTGACTCGCGGGTAGCGGTGGCTTCAGTACAGGCCGAGTTCCTTGAAATTAACTGAAAAAAAGTAATGTTAACACACAATTTTCAGTATTTTATTTCTTTATTTAATACGAGGGCGGATCGGAAAGTAACGCACAATAATTTTTTAAAAAAAGTTTAATAGTAAAAAAAAGGAAAAAAATCACAAATGAACTTACATCTTTTACCTACTTTTCGACATAGTCACCAACTTTCTCAACACATTTTTCCCATCGTGTTACCAGTTTCAATATGCCCTGTTCGTAGAAGTCCGTTTGGTTGGAGTGTAGCCATCTGCGCACTGCTGATTTCACTTCCACATCTGTCTCAAAGCGTTTGCCGGCCAGGAATTTCTTCATGGGACCAAACAGATGAAAGTCCGATGGTGCAAGATCCGGACTGTATGGTGGATGCTGGAGCACCTCCCAACCAAATTCGGCGATTTTCTGACGAACGACAGCAGCAACATGGGGCGAGCATTGTCATGAAGAAGTTTAACGTTAATGTTGTGACGTTTGCCACGAATGGCACGACGCAACTTCACCAAAGTTTTAATATAGGCCGCAGCATTCACAGTGGTCCCGTGTTCAGCAAAGTCCACCAATAAAACACCATGCATATCCCAGAACACTGTCACAAGCACTTTCCTGGCAGATTGAGTCACTTTGAATTTTTTCTTTACCGGGGAACTAGCATGTTTCCACTCCATTGATGCCTGCTTTGTTTCGGGCGTGTAGTGGTACGCCCACGACTCATCACCTGTGACGATTCCTTCCAGAAAGTCATGTCCTTGTGCGGTGTACCGCGTTAAGTGGTCCAAGCTTGCCATCATTCGCTGGCCCTTGTGGTCGTCTGTCAGGTTCTTAGGCACCCAGCGAGCACTAACTTTACGGAATTTCAAATTTTCATGAACAATATCGTACACCGCACCATAGGAAATGTTGAACTTCTGCGATAAGGCTCGCAGTTGCACACGCCGGTCGTTCAGAATTGCCGCCTCAATGCTTCTGACATTCTGCGGGATTGCTGCTGTTGTCGGCCGGCAGGAGCGTGGCGAATCACTAAGGTTCACGCGTCCCTCTTGGAAGAATGTGCACCACCTGGAGACATTGCTACGGTCCATACAATCATCCCCGCCACGCATGTCCTGTGAATTTCACTGGGTTTATGCCCTTGGCCCACAAAAATCGAACAACACTTCTCTGTTCCTCACAGGTGGACGACTGTAGCATGCGCGCCATCTTTGTTGCATAGTTCGAGCTTCTCTCGCAAGAGGTGCACCTGAGAAAAAAATACCATCTGTAGTGAAAACGTCAAACTATATCTCTGTGAAATGTCAACATTCTAGCTGCAATACCAAGGCAGAAAAAAATTATTGTGCGTTATTTTCCGATCCGCCCTCGTATATACGTTATTTCTTTCTCTATACCAAGTCTGTTAAAGAGTGCTCATTAGATGTGACAAGAAACCCCGTCCTTCCTATTCAACTCTACGTCAGATAAGCTGACAAGATAAGACACAACCAGTCAGTTATGTTCTTCATTGCCAGAGCAACTGCATGGGGGTATGTTGAGTAAACAACCAGTGATTGCTTCGACTTCAACTGAATCGACAAAACTGATCTTCAACAGTGAATATATATTTTTTAATGTCTTACAATATTTATTTTCCGTTCTCTGTTGAAGATCTGTTTGGTCGATTCAGTTTAAGTCGAAGCTATCACTGATAGTTTACCAAACACACCGGCATGTATTATACAGTGCGATCAGTATAGTGTTGAACAGCAGACGCGGAGATTTCACTATACACTGCTGATACACGCGCGGTGGGGAACGGACAGCATAGGATCACGGCGATACAACCACACACATTTTCGTAACTATTTTACAAATTGCCGTACTTACCAACTTTATTGAAGGAGGTGCTGGAACTGTTCACCTTCGTTGTCCATACATTTTTTACACCACTTTATAAAATTTGTTGCACAGATTATGGACTGTTGAACGTGACGGAATGTTTACACCCGGGAATCATGTTTCAAAAAGTCTTCGTACTTGGCTGGCAGACTGAGTTAACAAATATTGATCATACATAAATACACTTTTTCAATAGAAAAATTATTATCCCAAAATACAGTTTACACTTATACACACGTCATTCAGTTTAAACTTATACACACCTGTTTTATTAAGATACAAATTTTAAAATTGAAATAACGTCATTCAGTACATAAGGAAAAGGAGCAAGCACCTTATCAATTCGAAGCACACAATCTGACTGCGACCGTGAATGCATGGGGTATGCTTGTATACTGCTGAGTCTGCGCACATTTCAAGTCCCGTGCCTGCACGTATAAGCTTTCGTCAACGCACAGCACAAACCCCGCGTCTGCTGTCCACTGCTATACTGATCGCACTGTACAACACAGCGGAACGTTTACCTCCAGTCATAGCAGCACTGCTGCTGCATCGCACTGACGTAAATACTAACCATGTATAGTCAGGAATAAATAGCAAATGAAGCACTTACCCAGATTACATAGGGCAATAATTGCAGTTTCCTCGACGCCACAGAGAGCTGAAGTGAGTGTACGCGGGACGACATAACATTAGTTCTCAAATAATCCACAAACGGAGCAGGCCAATGTTCGGCTGTGTCGGATAGAATGTGCATTCGCAACGAAGCAACACAACTGTAGCAGTGTCTATTATCTTACCTTGTCAGCTTGTCCGACATATTGTTGAATAGGAGGAGAGGCCGTATTGTCTCACCTAGTGAGTACTGTTTAACAGCCATACTCTATACTACATCGTATTTAATTGCACATAATTTTCTATAATGAGAGTCTCTTCTTCACAGTTTATTTCATAACTCAATTCTTCACACTTTCAAAACTTTCTTGTCCGTCGATCTTCCACACTTTTACTGGTCCGCTAATAGGCCATGACTGGTTCTAACGACCAACTGGCAAACCCCGCGAATGGCTGATTGACTCCCAAAACCTCGCATCTTTCTGTAATGCGAGGATCGGAACCAGAAAGTCCGAGAGGCCGACTCTTTTAGAATCGATGTATCTGGAAAATTATTCGTCCAGAAATAAAGTATGGAGAGATTGTTTGCAAAATTCACACGATCCAATTCCAATTCGTATTGTCTTATAAGGAGCCTTGCTGCCGCTCGCGATGTTCAAGGGCGGTAATTCGAGAAACGGATCAACAATGTGTCACAAAACTAAGGTCTAACTAAATAAGGTAGAATATAAATAGTTTGGGTACTTTATTGTGGAAATCATTCAGTGTTAGCCGTCTTCTTGAATAATTAATAGAAACAAGATCATATTAACAGTAAGACAATTCAAAGTTACTCATACACAAATGAATCACCGAATGAATGGTTGTATACACGCATACACATATGATTGTATCTTGGTGGACTATTGTTTTTCATGTTCGCGTCTAGTTCTGAGATTTGCGGGTGTAAATTCGGCTGAGTTCTATGGATTTTAAGGACGTAACAGAAGAGATCTCTTAACAAAATTTGTAGGACCTTTCATGGCCAGATTTTAAATGCGCATTTATGACCTCAGTTGTTAATATCGCCATTTAAAATACTATATTGATATTATTATCGTTTGATACTCCTCAATTTATATCACAATTTTTAAAGTTTGTTCTACTGTCTTTGATATGTTGTAGGGATAAATCTTAGGCTAATTGGGACTATACAGGATGTTCCAAAATGATGGAAGGGGTTTCAAAGTTATTTAATTTCCCTTACATGATATATATATATATATATATATATATATATATATAAGAACAAAGGTTACATAGGATTAAAGAGAAACTCTTAGAGTTGTCATAACATACTTTATAAGCGTTCGATGTGAGCACCTTTCGTCACAAGGCACACATCTAGCCGATAGTCGAATTCCTCCCAAACCTTGGTCAGCATATTTGGAGTAATGGATTCAACAACAGCAACAAACCTCCTTCTCAAGTCTGGAAGGTAGACCGGAAGTGGTGGTACGTACACATGGTCCTTCACACACCCCAACAGGAAGAAATCGCAAGGTGTGAGATTAGGAGACCGTGGAGGGTATGGGAATGAATCATATCATCCGGACCGACGCGTCATTTGGTGTTCGTGGACGTTCTGGACTTTTCCTTTTACATATACATCCAGTTGTTTCTAACTGTTTATACCATCGACAGATAATTTTATCTGTCGGAGGATCAATTCCAAATTGCCGTCGGAAAGCTCGCTGCACTGCAACAATGGAACCAGACCTCGGAAATTGCAACACACAGAATAACTTCTGTACACGAATCGCCATTTTCACAAATTTAACGCTGACGATCTAATAGTGACAAGAAACAAATGACTGCATACAGGATATGAAACTTCCACAGTTTTTCTTTCATTATAGCAAATAATCACGCACCAATTTCGTTTGTAAAGCTATACCAACTACTTAAAACCCCGTCCATCATTTTGGAACACAGTGTATAAGCAGATCTATAACTGAATCCGAAACATTTGGATCCAATGGTACCGTCGTCTTAGGATTAAAAATATGATTGCACTGTATATTCAGACGATATAATAATTATAATTACATACATTATTTTATGCAGTGAAGAACTGCACTTTTACTATCTTAATATTTCATACAAGTCATAAAATAGTGAGCATGATGCTAGTACATCAACTCAGTTCAGTTGGGTGAAGAAAGTTGATAATATTATTACATTTTCGCAACAACTTAAGTTTCATGTGAAATTTGAACCTTTCATACGAATGTAATCTTAAAGGTAAAGTTTGCCGCTCAAACTAAGTAAGATAAGAGACCGGATTTGAAAGGTCTTATATTTCTCTCCCTTAGTTTCTTCTAGAAGTTATAACTTTTCTGGATAAAGTTCATATAACAAGAATTTTAGATTATAGAATTCTAGTAATTTCATAGACCTCATTCAATAATGGGCATTTTAATATAGGTCTATATTTGAGGCCAGTAAAAAAATAAAAAGTAGAAATAAATAAATTAATAATAATAGTATAATAATAATAGTAATAATATTAATAATAATAATAATAATAATAATGATAAGAAGAAGAGGAAAAGAGGTAGACCAAAGTTAACATGGAAGGAGAACATGAAAACAGTAATGCAAACAAGAGGGCTAAGCATTCAAGATGCTTTGGAGGTTTGGGACGGGAAGACGGCAGCAGCTGTAAAAACCAGAAGATAGATGTAGATAGATAATAATAATACTATTTTTTATTTATTCGCAAATTTTCAATGATTACACATATTTCTGTGCCTAAAGTTTTATTTTTCTTCTCCACTCGTCTCTATCCATCCACTCCATATTCTCCAGTCCTCTTGTTCTCATTCCAGTTCTTATTTATTTCATCCACGAGTTTCGAGGTCTTCCTTTCTTTCTTCTTCCAGGTGGATATCATTTCAATGTTTTCTTAGCAACCTTTCATTCGTCGTACATGTCCACACCAAATTAATTGCTTGTATCTTATATAATATACTATTACATATTTAATATTCATTTTTTATCGTATGACACTAATTGTTTTTTTTTAAATTTTGAATATCTTGCTGCTGCTACTCAAGAAATCCAGTTCCATTGACATAAGTTTTTGTTGAATTTCCATACTTCAGCTCCATATGTGACAGCACTTCTTGCTAGTGAATTATATATTTGTAACTTAATAACAATAACAATAACAATAACAATAACAATAACAATAACAATAACAATAACAATAATAATAATAATAATAATAATAATAATGATAATAATAATTCATCCTTAGTAATTCTGCCCGAGGACAGGTCTTTCACTGCAATCATAGCATTTTCATGCTATGCTTTGTAGCTTTACTAGGGAATTATAGGTGTGGTAGCTTCCCGTTGCTTTTCACACCGGTGAAGGATGATGATAATAATGATAAGGATGATGGGCGGATAATTTTCGGTGACCGTTGGGCCCTACGTTTCCTGACATTTGTCTTACAGGTGAGGAAAAACCCCGAAAAAAACTCACCCAGGAACGTTGTCTCGACCGGGGATTGCGTGACAAGGCAAGCACGCTACCTCGAGACCACAGCGGTGGACATAATAAATAATAATAATAATAATAATAATAATAATAATAATAATAATAATAATAATAATAATAATAAATAATAATAATAATAATAATAATAATAATAATAATAATAATAATAATATAATAATAATAATAACAATAATAATAATAATAAAAATAATAATAATAATAATAAAAATAATAATAATAACAAAAATAATAATATAATAACAATAATAATAAAATAAAAATAATAATAATAATAATATAATAATAATAATAGCTTTATTTTATATGGTAGATTTAATACCTTAAGACGTGTATAACACTCAACCAAACTGGATAACATTTACAATAATTAGTCTTATAGTTAAGTTGCAATAAACAAAAATTACTAGCTAATACCCAGGATGCGCTGCTACGCCGAAATAAATGAAAATTAACGTATTTTTATGTTTAGTTGAATAAGGAAGAGGAAAAAAAGTAATAATAAATGTATATTTTTTAGATACCCTGTGCTGATTACCCGGCGTAGCCCGGGAATCTACTTTCCCTATCTTCTTGACATAAATGAGCTGAAATACGAACATTAATGTGCTTTATGATTAGTTAAATAAGTAGGACAAAACATTTGTATTGTAATTATTTTTAGATACCCCGTGATGTTTACCCGGCGTTGTCCGGGAATCTACTCATCCCGATATTCTTGACTAAATGAGCTGAAAGACAAAAATTAACGTACTTCTTATGATTAAAATATATATGTAGTCAATATGCCCATTTCACCAATTAATGTTTTAAAATGGTCAACAAGTTTCTACAGCCAAGCTGTCATTCTCAAGACCAGATATCAGTCAATATCTGGTCTTGAGAATGACAGCTTGGCTGTAGAAACTTGTTGACCATTTTAAAACATTAATTGGTGAAATGGGCATATTGACTACATATATATTTTAATATTATATCACCAAGAAGATCACTTGTGTATTAAATTCTTATGATTAGTTGAATAAGCAAATGAAAAACAATTATAAATGTATACCGTAATTATTTTAAGATTCATCGTGCTGATTACCCAGTGTTGCCCGGGAATCTACTTATCTCGATCTTCTTGGCATAAATGAGCTAAAAGACAAAATTCGTTATTGTGAGTTATCCGTAAAAGAAAACCCGCCATGTGTTGCTATGCTTGCACAGGAATCTACGTACTTGTCTCTATCTTTTTGATATCAATTAAAGACAAAAATGGTTATTGTGATTTATCCTCTCGCGGAATTTTTTTGTAGAGCTTTTTGATATATTCAATTCTGTGTACATTGATTTTGTGTACTTGTTATGGTTTTAGGCAGCGTAAGCCGTTTAAGCGTCCAAAGAGCCAATTTTTTCACTTTTTCCACTTCAAAAGGGCAGTTATTAAGGGTGTAGGAGTTGATTATCACAAGTATCTTATAGCCTATGTTCATCCCGGGAATTTCCTGAACATTTTGCAAAAAGCCCCATACCGTAATGGTTTTCACCCAATTCATTAAAAACAATAATGTATATATATATATATATATATATATATTTGTCCACCGCTGTGGTCTCGAAGTAGCGTGCTGTCTTGTCACGCAGCGGGCCCAGATTCAATCCCCGGTCGGGACAGTTTTTCTTCGTGAGGTTTTTATCGGGGTTTTTCCTCACCTCCAAGACAAATATCAGGAAAACATTAAAGCCCAAACGGTCCCCGAAATCATATGGCCATCGTCATCAAAATCATCCTCATTATCATCATCATGATCCTTCACCGGTGTGGAAAGCAACGGGAAGCTACCACACCTACAATTCCCTAGTAAAGCTGCAAAGCATAGCATGCAAATGCTATGATTGCAGTGAAAGATTGCCCTCGGACAGAATGACTATGGATATATATATATATATATATATATATATATATATATATATATATATATTTCATTAGTTTAAGATGCAGGTCAGTGTACATGATTTACCATAATATTAAAAAAAGTTATAAAAACATTGATTTTATTCTGTAACATTAATTACAGTAGCGCCTGCGGACGTGAAACGTTAAACTTTTTCCTTGGATACTTTTGGATAAAATAGTTAACAAGCAGTTATTGCGAATATAATTCTACTTAGAAAGTATTGACAATATTTTTTTTTACTTCATCAATTTAATTTAATTTAATTTAAACTGAATCTGATCACAGAATCATAAATTCGTATTACGGACTAAAAAAACATGCAAATATTCACGTTTGTAAACTATAATATAAAATAAATTACAATTTTCTCAGAAAGTCGTATATTTGCCACTGAAAGCGGATAAAATATGTTTATTACATTTACCTTAAGAATCTGTAATATTCTAAGAATACATGATGTAGCCTATATTTATTAAATTAAGGTGGATATTAAAAAAGTTACAAGAGGAACATATTAAACTAATAAATAAAATTACATTTCAAATGGTATAAGAATTATGATAATCTGATGCATATAAATGGATGAACATTACTGAGTTTGTGGAAGACGTATAGTAAACTGATATAGAAAATATTTTAAGTGCAGCAGGAAGTGGACTATTGAACTGCTTCAGATGAAGATAATTCATCTTGTAGAATGGAAGATATTCTTTTTTTACTTCTAGAGCAGAGCGAGTTACATGTCGATAAAGATAAACGATACAGATCGTTTCTACACAAGTTCTTGGCTCCACATGGACGTCTACATTTGATGAAATCGCTCCACAACTCTCTCATGTCAAACGACGTCGTTTATGTCACATATAGATAGGTCAATACGTTTATTTTCTTATTTTTGTTTTTGAGTGAATATTAATTCTATGAGGTTCTTCTTATTCACATTCAGTTAAATTTTATAGAAAACAAGGGGATTCTTTACAACATATGACACGAAAAAATTGTCCCAGTTCCAATCATACGCCATGCGCATGCGCCAACAAACGCAAAGCGGTTTACACTATGGAATCACGAGATGCAGTCAACACGATATTCAACGAACCTGAAAGTTAACCTAACGCAATTTAAATACTCTAATCTGTGAAAGACCAACCTAAAGCTAACCTAACATAATTTAAGCACTCTAACCTGTGAAAGAATGCAATGCCCAAAAATAAATAGGAAGTTCAGAAATTCTGAAGTATATGTGTACAGTTAATTATGGACTATGGACAATAACATATTACATTTTGGAAACAATTGGATAAGGAATTTTTGTGAAAATTGTATCAAGACAATACTTCAAGAAGTTAGATTTTTTATTTTCATTTTTTTGTATTTTAAATTACTCATGGAGAAATATGTCTGAAACGTTAATCAGAGTGTCATTATGTTCAAGATGACTTGTTTAATTAGTAGCATGATTTCCATGCACCTAATTTAAGAATAAGCTGAAAAAATTGTATATTGTATATTTTAAAACCAAATTGTAAGGTTCCTTAAAACTTGGCTGTGGGGCTGACGTAGAACGCGGGAGAATTCATATTGTGGCACGGCACGGCACGTCACGTCGTAATAATGACGTTTAAATTTCGAGGGAAAAGACAAGAATAGTGGTCTCGTATTGGTCATAATATATTTTCGTGAGTCGCGGACTCACTAGTCGAAAGACCCGCGCAGATAATCGAAACGTCTGAGTTCTCATTCCAGAGATGTCCTGTTGTCTCTACTCCCCTTTCGGGAAAGATCAGTGTCTCGAATCTTGGACCTAGAAATGTCGCTGCTCTGCCCTGTATATCTGTGGCGAGAGCAGGAAGTAGTCAGTAGTACTCTGGCTGCGATAAATGAAGTGTAAGAGAAATTGTAGTGAGCGGATTCATCAAAGACTGTAAGATAATTGTGAGTGAGATAAACATTGAATCAAGATTAATTGTTAGTGCATATTGTGAGTGATCTGCTACTGATAGCAGTAAATAAAGTGATCTGTGTGATTTTAAATGGCGTGTGTTACGCCAAACTTCGTGAACACGAAACCCCACGTAAACGCTACAATATAGTAAAACAGGTTGCCATGACACTGTGGAAATAACCTCGACTGTTGATTAAACAGACTATTTAACTCATGCCCCAAATGGGAGTCAATGACCAATCACGTTTCAATGATTTCTGTTTTACAACCAATCAGAGTCGTGTTTCACAAAATATTTATCAGTGTTATAATTGCCATATTAAAGAAATCTCCTCATTTTTAATATTCTGAACAGGTCTGACCATTATTTTGCAGTGACTGAGCCTGTGAGAAATGCGGTTACCAGATTGTATATATAGTGCATGCATGTCAACACATGCCGCATGCGGGAGTTAATATAAAACATCTGTAGCAATTGATTATACCATCAAAAAAGAAACTACTGTTTGCACTTTCTTAAATGTATTTTTTCCCAGGTAAAAATTAAGAAAAAATATAATTGTCATATTTACATCATACGACATCAGAATTGAATTAATATACAGTTTGATGTGTTTCATTTTTTCTCCACTAGAGAGCATTCTTACAATATTGTGATCCTTTGGCAATAAATAGTATGATCTGGTTGCAGTGATAAAAAAAAAGAAGCAGATGAAGCGTACCTATCGTTTCTCATTTGTTTTCAAACATCGCGGTTTACATTAAATATATAAATATTTTAAAATAACTATAGTAGAATAATGATTTGTGAGTAAACAGCTTAATTTTATTCGTTAAATAGTCCTAACAAATGCCACTCTTGATTTCCAAATTCTCTAGATACATTCACTCCTCACTTCGTGAGTCGTAAATTTATCGATAATTTGGAAATCACTCTTGGCATTACTTATGAGAAGTTCCCCTACTTATCTCGTTCAGTTGCTATAGTAACACTGTCAATCTACGCCTCCTCAAGAGACTAGCCCCGGTCAGTAAGGTAGCAACAGTTGTACTAGACTTGGTTTTATTTGGAGTGAAGCAGTAAAGTATATCACGTAAGTGACATAATATATTTCGAGTTTTGATATTAAAGTAATTAGTCTGCATTGCGGCAACGTAGTTGGTTAAGGGAGTTTGTTACAAGTCGGAAGGCCGTGGATTCGAGTCTCGATGGAGTCATCATTTTTAAACTGTCTTAAATTTTCTGACAGCACCATGGAACTGGGGAAACTCCGCCTCTAATGAAAATTTGTACCAGACGTATGTCATGGGGTAAAGGAAAGCATCGCGAAGGATTCACAACCCAACTTACTTCTTTTACTGAATATCTATGTAGATGGATGGAAGTGTTAGGCTTCTACTTTGCCAATGGCCTCCTAAGACCTGTAGTGGGATTACTTTACATTTTAGATTGATGAGTCCATTTTACTTTTGGGGCTAAACCTGGAATCCCCAAAGGACGATATATTATTAGTGGTTAGCCCCGGTCCCGAAGGAGATATTTTAAAACTTATAAAACCTAATCTGGGGAGCAAATGGTTGGTACGGCCTCGAGAAGGGTACAGATGCTGACTATGTATACCTTAATAAATCTCGAGAAATGCCACTGCGACTTCTTTAGCAGCTCTGCCAGCAAGTCCTAATCCTACGTTCTCGTCGTGCTCCCTGACTGCAGTCGTAATAGACTGTAGCTAACAGGATGGGACGAAAGGCGAGTTCTCAGCGCCTTAAAACTGAGACCTGTCGGCTAGGGGAGCAAACCCCCCCCCAAAAAAAAACTCAGGTCCTCCGTGTCTGGGGGTTAGGTGTCAGGCTGGCAACCTGGCCCTGGAAAAAAATATATCGCTACGTACTTCAGTAAAATATGTCAGCCGGATGGATTTAAATATAACAGATTTAAGCTACGAAAACGGACCTTTGTTATTGGTACGTGGAATGTTCAAGGCTTGAATACTAAAGAACAAGAAGTATATAGATGAGATTACAGCAATGAATGCAGATATTATTGTGCTCTCAGAAACAAAAAGAAAGGGAAAGGACAGGAAAAATTAGGAAGTTATACACATATCTGGAGTGGAGTACCAAAAACTAGAAGAGCAAAAAGAGGTATATCCATTTTGATAAAAAGTAAGTTGGTAAAAAATATAGTGTCTTGGGAATAAATTGATGAAAGAATTATTAAATTAAAACTCAAGCTTTTTGGGATAGAGCTTATAATAATAGGAGTATATGCCATAAATGAGGATGCAACAACCATAGAAAAAAATGAATTTTTTGACAAACAGTCAGAAATTTTGGACAAAATAAAAAACATCAAGAAGTAATAATAAGAGGAGATTTTAATAGTCGAGTAGGAAGTAGAATGAAATATGAAGTGGTTGGACCATTTGGGGAAAAGGTGGAAAATGACAATGGAGATAGATTGATAAGTTTATGTAAACAACATGGCTATATGATAATGAATAGTTTCTTCCAACATCGGGAAATACATAAATACACATGGGAATAGCCAACAAAAAGTCTCAAATCAATAATTGATTATATAATTGTGAAACAAAAACGTGATATGATAGTGAAAGATGTTAGAGTGTATAGAAAACCAGATTGCGGAAGTGATCATTATATGCTTTTGGGAAAATTCATATTAACAAGTAGCAAAAAACAAAATATTGAAGTAACGGCAGACAGAATAAATACAACTCCTTTGAATGAACAAAGATATAACGTAAGTTTACTCTATGATGAGAGTATAAAATATCTTTATCAATCAAGATTAAAGCAAAAACTTAATTTAAATGTAAATAAATCTGCAGTGGAAATGTATTATCAACTAAAGGAAAGTATACATTCAGCAGCTTTAGAAGCACTTGGGACAGAAAATCGAGAACCAAAAAGAAACAATGAATGGTTTAATTACGATATAAAAAATTAGTAGAAGAAAAAAAGAAAGCACGGATGAAATGGTTATCAGATCACTCAACAACATCTTGAAATGAATATATCACTTTAAAACATAAAACAAAGGTGGAAGTGAGAAGAACAAAAAATGAGTACTGGGATAATATATGCTCGAATATAGATCATTCGATTGGATATGCTAGATCCAAAGAAGCTTGGAAAACGTTACAAAATCTCAGGAAATCAGAAAGAAAGAAGATAAATATTCAGTTGATAAGACCATCAGAATGGATGCAACATTAAAAAGGTTTACTTCAAGAAAATAGAAATGAGTTTCAAACTTCAAGATACGGATGTAGAATATAAATTTGACACTCCAGAGATAACAGAGGATGAAGTAAAAAGATCTTTGAAAGAGGCAAAAAATGGGAGAGCACCAGGACCAGGAAATATTCAGACGGAACTCCTAAAATATGGAGGAGATATTTTGGTAATATTTTTAACAAAACTTTTTAATAAAATTGAAATTGGAGACGATATCCCAGAAGACTGGAATTTATCGTACATTACTCCTATTTTTAAAAAGGTGATAAGAAACTGTGTTTCCAATTATAGAGGTATAAGCGTTTTACCTTCAACAGCTAGGATTTTAGTAAAGTTATAAATTTTAAACTTAAGAGATAAAAGATAACTTAAGAGAAGAACAATGTGGATTCCGGAGTGGAAGATCATGTATTGATAATATTTTCTGTATTAGACAATTACAAGAGAAAATCCTAGCAAAAAATAAGGAACTACATATGACCTTTATTGATTTAGAGATGGCATATGATAGTGTACCTCGACAATTGTTATGGACGGAAATGAGAAATCTGAATATCTGTGATAAATGGATTAATATTGTTAGGAGGATCTATAGTAATACAAAGCTAAAGTAAAAATACAGAATACTTTAACAGAGGAATTCACAGTGAATAAAGGCCTTAAGCAGGGATGCAGTTTGTCAACAATTCTTTTTAACATTTATTTAGACCAGGCTCTTAACTTGTGGCATAAAAATGTTCTGAAATGGGTATTCCTATAGGAGGAAAAGTACTGCATTCATTGTTGTTTACAGATGATCAAATATTTTTGCAGGGGATGAAGATGATATTGAAATATATGATAAATAAACTAATGAGAAAAGGAATATAAAAAAATGAATATATGTGTTGGGAAAGGATGTGGAAGACCTTATACTTGAAACAGGGAAAATAAAAAAATGTGAATTTTTTAAATATCTTGGGTCAATAATTACAAGTTTTGGTACCCGTGAGAGAGAGATGTACAGACTAAAATTGCAATGGCAAAAATGCAACTAAGACATTACATGGAAATAATTTGGAACAAAAGTATTACAAAGGAAACTAAAATGAAAATTTATAAGAGCATAATACAGAATATTTTGTCATATGGAAGTGAAACTTGGTCTTTGACGGAATTACAAAGAACAAAATTAGAACAGTTGAATTTGATTATTTTAGAAGAAGCCTCCAAAAAACAAGACAGGATGAATAAGAAATGAATTCCTTTGGAGAGAATGAATGTCACCACATCTGTTGTTAAGAGGATTGAAAATCAAAACACTTAAATGGTATGGCCATGTACATAGAATGGAAAATGAAAGATGGCCAAAAAATATATACCAATGGTCACCCCTGGAAGAAATAAACGTGGCAGACCAAGATGGAAATGGAAAACCTACGTCAGAACTATAATGGATGATCGGAATTTGGAAGAGGGAGATTGGAAATTAGAGATAAATGGAAACTGAAGACGGGCAAACCTATAAGTGGGGGAAAGCCGAGGAAGAAGAAGAAAACCTAATCTAGACTTCTAGGAATAGGCATTTAACCTGCTACAAAAACAAATGAAAGGTGAGATTTTGAGAGGAAATTAAATGTCTTCTTCTTCTTCTTCTACTACAAGGTTTAGGCTATGCAGCCTGTTCCGGCGAAGTGAAAAGTGGAGTCCATCTTCTACGGGTCGGCCAACATCTCTTGTTCCTCTGGGATTATACAGGAAGGTCTTTTGGTATTCTTTCGTTGTTCATTCTCATTAAGTGTTCTGTCCATTTCTTATTATTTTCGCTGATTTTATCTTAAATTTTATATATATTTATTCTTCTCGTATAGTTTCATTCCTTATTCTATCCGCTCTTGTGCATCCTTTCACATTACGTAAAAACATCATTTCCGCAGTCTGT
>JASPKZ010009449.1:0-48414 GCA_030220185.1 Diploptera punctata | reverse complement strand
CGTAAGAATGTTTTTAAAATGTTTCCAAAATGTTTAAAATAGTACGAAACGTTATTATAAACGGTTCAAACGTTTTTAGTGCATCAGTGGCATAAGAATGTTAGATGGAAAATTGTGTGGGTCTTAAAGCCAATCTCAGCAGGATCTCAGCCCCAAACCATGGAGGTTTTTATTTGAACTGGAGTAAGTGATCGAGAGATAGTGGACTTTTTCCAATGTAGACGAATTAATTAATAATGTGGTAACATAACTATTTCACTGCATTCCGAATCATTAGCGTGGTCACGGCCTCCATTGACGGCACAGCATTCTGTTTGAATCGGTGTTCATTTATTGGAATATCACCGTCGTTTTTTGTTCATCGACAAGGTATTGTATCAAATCTGTTCCTATCTTCCAGTTTCATTATCTGTGGAAAATAATTATATGTACACATGCCACGTCCTTTAATATGCGTATATATTTTGTAATTTCGTTTACTTGCTAGTCTTATTTTTGTGTAAGAGCATGTATAAACAATCGAGAAAAAATAATCATGATTAATGGTTGGTTAATCCCTAATTTGAACACCCACTGATAAGTTGATTTCAGCTTATCTTTGTTCTATGAAATTCAGTTATGTAATTTATTTAAACTTGACTCTCAGTTCCATAACTATCAACATAGGCCTACCAGTAGACATGTGCTTCATTAATGGCATAAATGTATTTTATAATGGCATTTTGTCTATATTAGTGATTTCTCATACACTGATTTTTTTTGTATAGAATTGATTTTTCGTCATGTATTTATTTATTTATCTAATGGCGTACAACATTGACAAAATGTAATTTGTTCATCTGATTCATCATAATGATTCTGGCTTCCGAATATTATCCGGTCTCAGATATACTGCGAAGAGTCGGGCAGCACATTAGGTATTCCATATCTTAATCCAGGTTCCAGAGCTTGCAGGTGGTTCCAAAAGTAGACAGTTTATTGGGAAGAATGCCGTGTCCAGTTTGGAGCCGGAATTTCACAACAGCTTCTTGTCTTGGTCAGTCAGGTTTGTTATGTATGGAGGTCTTGCTGGGTTACTGTTATGTTCATTTCTAAATTCATGAGATATTGTTCCTTTCTGCTTCTTTATACAGGGTGAGTCAGGAGGAAAGGTACATGCTTTGAGGGATGATAGTATTGGTGAATCTGAACAAAAATCTTCTAATATACATGTGGCCTTTTCTTAACCATTTCAGGGTAATTTAATGAAACAACCAGGAACCGGAAAAGTGCAGGTGACAGTAAATCAAGATACTGTTATCTTAAGTTTTGTGTAATTTTGTACGTTTCCTCACAAAAGATGTTCAAACACTCCTTCGCCAACTTCAATGCGTTTTGTTGCTCTTGTAGACAGCTGTTGTCTTGCTGATCTGAGCCCATTCGTACGTTCCTTTACTTGAGCACAAGCATGTAAAATACAAGCGAGAAGTTGCATTCTGTGCTTGTAGACTTCACTCTTAAGCCAACACCACAAAGAGTAAATAATGGAGTAAGACCGAGTGACTTCGGTGGACAAGCAATGATTCCATTGTATCTCAGCCGTCTACAAGAGCATCAAAATGCATTCAAGTTGGCGATGGAGTATTTAAACATCTTTTGTGAGGAAACGTACACAACTTGAGATAACAGTATCTTGATTTACTGTCTCCTGCACTTTTACGGTTCTTGTTGTTTTCATTAAATCGCAATAAAATGGTTATGAAAACCTATATGTATATGAGAAGTCTTTTGTTCAGAATCACCAGTACTATCACCCCTCAAAGCATGTACATTTCCTCCTGACTCACCCTGTATAGAGTTTAGAGGAGTGGTATGATGTATCTGGTTTTAAGCAGTTAGGCAGCTTTCTTTGCTAATGTGTCTGCCTGTTGATTGCCAAGAAATCTGGCAATGCCGAGGGATCCATGCAATACAACTTTCTTTTGAGCTTTTGGAACTTTTTTCATCATGTTATAGTTTCTGATAGGTCACTGCATTTTTAAAATACCTGCTGCACTGTTAACAGCTTTTATTAGTTGAGGTTGTTTTACTAACATTTCCTGTTATTCTAAATGTTTTTGTAAATATGCTCATGGAATGTTGTTTATAGTTCTTAAATAATAGAAAATGTGGGGTTATAGCCCACCATGCCAACCAGCATAAGCTTAATAAAAAACCAAAAAACACACCACATTTTGTTGCTGCATATTTTAATAATTATCTGATATGTATTATATATATATGAAAAAAATTAATCCTTGAGTCGGGATTTGAACCCAAGTCTCTAAACTCTGTACGTTTAGCGCTCTAACGACCTGAAGCTACCCAAGTATTCCAATTCAAACATACATTTTTCTTATATATGTAGTATTCTCAATTCACACAAGAGGTAGCGGAAATTTGTTCCGACTGTCAGCTAGTGACTAACATAACAGTTTAGCAAATTTTTAAAGAGAATATTAACTTTATAGCAGTAACGCTTGTATATGTACATGTTATAACTATATTACATGTTGATTTTTTTCCCACAAGGAATCACAGAAATGCCTTGAAATGAAGTAAGAAGTTGAGCTCAGGAAATCAGCAGTTTAACTTTCCCAATACATTTTCTATGTCTTATAGAATAACAGTTGGCATGTGCATGAGTTTATAGAGTTGTTGCTAGGTGCACATATCTTTGAAGTCCTACAGAAAGTTTATGTATCTGTCACTAGATGGCAGCACATGGCTGTGAAATCAGTTTGACCAACCTTTGAAATAAATTCCCAAACATTCATTAGAAATGGTTGTAAACTAACTTCTCCACCTGTCTACTGCGGGTATCACATCCACATGATCCAGCCAATATAGGGGTTGAGGATACTACCTGTGTAAATAGCAGGAACAATCCTGAAAAAATAAAATAAAAAAGGAAACTATTTTATGTGCTAAATCTAGAAAATATTGTATATTTTTATGTTATAAAAAGAGACATTAAAATAAAAACGCAAATATATTTAATTTATACATTAGAAAAAGTAAATTATCATAAGTAATGCCACGAGTGATTTCCAAATTATCGATAAATTCACGCTCAAGAAGTAAGGATTTGAAATTTAGAAATCAAGATTGGCATTTGTTAGGACTATTTAACGGATAAAATTAAGATATTGACTCAAAAATCATTGTTTATATATAGTTATTTTAAAATATTTATATATTTAATGTAAACGGCGATGTTTGAAAACAAATGAGAAACGTTATGTTTAATTTGTTCATACTGCATCCAGATCATATTTATTGCCAAATAGAATCGCAATATTTTAAGAATGCACCCTAGTGGGGAAAAAATTAAATACATCATTATATGTTATTAATTAATTTCCGATGACCTATGATGTAAATTTGTCAATTATATTTTTCGGTAACCTTAATTACTGGAAAATAATACGTTTAAGGAAGTGTAAGCAGTGGTTTCTGTTTTTATGGTACAATAAAGTGCTACGAATGTTTTTTCTGTTATATCTCGCAAGCAGTATCTAGTTACATTCGTGCAATATATATATATATATACACAATCTGGGAGCCACTTAATAAAACGACAGTGAAATATCGAGGTGAAAAACGACTGTGAATGAGTGTAAATAAAACTCATTGCAATGTGATTGGTCATTGACTACCATTTGAGGCATGAGTTAAATAGTCATTATATAAAATTGCTTACAAGTCTCGTTGAGATTGTGGAGGATTAAACTTGCTGTTAATATGAACAATAAAAAGTTTCTCCTAGTTTTCCATCACAAACCAAAGTGGGTTGTCTCGGAATAGTGCAGATGCCGGGAGAAGAACTCTTGAACGCCACAAGATAATAGTCTTACATATTTCATCAAATGAAAGTCACTGAAACACAAATTTTTAATCTCACTATCCCCTTCTTGGTCTTCCAGAACGTTGGCAATTTTACACATAGTGTGTTATCCAACATATTTTTAAACACACATTTAAATTGCTGTTTAATGGCTTCTATATGTTGACTTTTGACGGCATGATTTTATTTTGCTCTTTGCAATGCCTTTTATCAATTGTCTCATTTGGTTGATGTTTCTACACCTTTATAGAGTGACAGAAAAGGCTCGAATTTTGTCAGAAATGTAAGTTCATTTACATTTTAACGTATTGTTCTATAAGTAAATTAATTCCTTACTTACTCACTGACACTATCGAACCCATAGGTTCATGGCCGCGCGGACAAAAGCTCTCCATACATCCCTGTCCTGACCTAATGCTTTCCAATCATTCCCTGTATAATCTACTTCCCTCAAATCATAGTTAATATTATTCTCCCACCTCATTCTTGGTCTACCAACTGGGCGTTTTCCCTCTGGCTTTCCTACAAGAAGCTTCCATGCACGTCTTTCATTCCCCATACGCGCCTATCCCAGTCTAAGAGACTTAACTGTTATTATATCTGGCTTCCAATAAAGACCATGTACTTCATTGTTATGTAGTCTTCTCCATTCACCTGTCTGTTCATCTCTCTTTGGTCCAAACATTTTCCTAAAAACTTTATTCTCAAAAACTCGTAATCTCATTTCCTCCGTTAAAGTAAGAGTCCATGCTTCGCAACCATATAATATAACTGGTAGAATAATAGTTTTATATATTTTCAATTTAACGTTTTTTGAAACGAGTTGGGACATCAAGAGTCTCTGTAATGCATAATAGCATGCATTTCCCGAATTGAGCCTATGTTTAATTTCTTTGTGCATCTCATTCCTATTTGTGATTATTGTTCCTAAGTATTTGAATTCAGCCACTTCCTCAAAATGTCCCTAATTTTCATTAGCTGTCCATTTCCATTATATAATGAATTTCTACGTGTGGCTATATATTTACTTTTATTGATATTTACTTCCAGTCCTAATTCCTTAGTGTTACTCAATAGTGTGTGCGTGTTGGCCTTTAGTATCTCCTCGCTATCGGCCAATAGTACTACATCATCAGCATAAACTAACAGCTTATTAATACCAATGAGTTGTAGGCCTTCTTCATCCTCTAAAGATTTAATGGCATGCTCTAGTACAAAATTAAATAGTAGAGGAGATAGTGCATATCCTTGCTTCAGCCCATTCTGGATTTCAAAAGTGTCCGAAAACTGTTTGCCTACACGCACCCTACTCTTTGTGCCATTTAAATACATTCGTATAAGTCTGACTAACGTTTTAGGAATTCCGAACTCCAGCAGGATACTATATAACTTCTCTCTCTAAATTGTTATTTTGAAGTCTACATATAGTTGATGTACAGTACCATTATAATCCCATTTCTTTTCTAAAATTTGTCTTATACTAAAACTCTGTTTCTTCTAAATGCACGTTGATGATCTCCTAGAATGACGTCAATATATGGAATATGTCTGCTTACTAATATATTTGTTAGAATTTTGTACGAAGTTGAAAGTAATGAGATGCCCCTGTACTTGTTGCAATCACTTTTATCTCCTTTCTTATAAATTGGTACGATAATCAATTCTTTCCATTCATCCCAGTAAATGTAGCTCTACCAAATTTCTTCTGATTTAGCTCGAAACACTCCCACTACCGTCAAGGTCATGGAATCCCTGGTGGTCGTAGATATTTTTTAGGATTATTATTAATTAAACATTTCTAACTTAACTTTGTGTATGATATGCGTTTCTTATATTGTGTGTTGTTTGCTATCTTCATGATGTACCGGAGACATAACTAAACACTCAGCTGGGCAAGTCATACATTATGTATCTTTAATGTTTATTTTACGTTCGCATTTCTTTTCATCCGCCCAGCGCAAAAATAATGATAGTCCAATTGTGGCGCACAAAAAAAACTTTTAGAGTAAAATAAACAAAAAAAAACGAGGGTGAATTAGTGTTTTAAATAAGACCATCAACATCGACAAGAATAGGAAAATTTCATTAAAATATTCTGAAAAAAAATAGTTGGAAGCTCGTTGCACGATTTGCCAAGGCAATATACTGCAAGCCGGGAGGTCACGAATTCAATTCCAGATGAGGTCATGATTTTTACCCCTTGACCAAAGATTGTGGTTGGTTCATTTCACTGGATTCTACTCAGCCTGCCAATGAGTATCAGTTGTATTTTCGTGACTAAAATGTCCATCACGCAGTACTGAAAACTCGTGAGATAAATAGTCTCCAAAAGGCGTCAGCCATAATCTCCTACTTTTACAATAGCTCTGTGAGACCTTTGATTCGATAGCTTCACATGTTCAGAAATATATTACTTTGAGTGCGGCTTTCATTAGACAACTTGAGAAAGACGTTGATGCCTTTACATACTCACTTCTTTCAAGAGGTTTCGTAATGTTTGATGTAATTTGTTTGTTAACTTTTACATTAAACTAGACCTAAAACATTATGTTGATCTACCGAAATAACTAACTTATGTAGTGTATAATATTGTAGTCTGAGTGTCATGTATTAACTTGCAAAACATAGAGAATTATTAAAGGAGAATATCAATAAGATCAATAATAACCTGGAGTTAATGAACAAAGCAAGCAATACGCGGAAGTAAATAATTAATGCGGCAATTTTCATACAATAATTAGTACAGGAATCGACACATCCAACGTCTTTGCACAGGTCCACAAAACCCTATGCAGAATGAATATTCTCACGGAATATTGGTCAGTAGGAGATCGGTGTCCTTAGGGAAGCGCCCAGTTGGGTGGGAGAATAGCATCCATGAATTTGTACCGAAATCAAGATTTCGATACAGGGATTACGTCATACTGCGCAAACTATACGTCATCGCGTCTCCATTTCGTGTGCGATCTTTGTGAACAGTGCCAAATGCTCCCCTACCTACCCCTTCCCTTCCTAGTAGCGCCGTGGGCTATCGCGCATTCTCCCCTCTCCTTGTGAACTCTCATAGATAGCTGTGTTTTCTAACATCGCATCATCATCTGTTGAGTTATCGTCGCAGTCTAGTCAATATAGCTCAGAACAGCTAGTTTGGTCTGTTAGTCCTTTAAGCCAGGGTGGGGCCGCAAGGACTGTATACCCCAACCCGAGGCTGGACTAGTGTGAGTGTGAAAGTATGTACGTTTATTAATATTTTTTTGTACAAGATGATCAGTGATAGCGTTGTTTTCTTTGTTAAACTAATTATTTATTTGGTTATTTTCAATGTTATAACTGACTGTATTTTTGACTCGCATTAAAACTTTGTTTGTATATTTTACATAACTATGCCTATTAATTTAGCAGCTGGCCTATGTCAGACATAAAAGTAAAATTCCAAAGCTTGCTCAAGCGCGTGTGAGTTCCTCTTTCCTTAAAGCTTCCACGATTATAGCCTGTAGCTCACTGCACATCACATGTTTGAACATTTATTAAGGAAAGTTGAATTAATCTTTGCTGTTTATGGGCCCGGGCAAAGATATCTTAATTTGAGCAATCTATGTTTTCTATCCAAAATAGTTATCAACAATAACGATTTGATCCAGCACCAATACGGTGCAATTTTTGGTAGCATTGAGCGTGGTTACGCCGGTGCAATTTTGGTAGCAGTGACCGTGGTTTTAACTGCACAATTTGAGGGAAGTAGATTATGCAGTGGAAGATGGGAAGACATTAACTCAGGATAGGGATGTATGGAAAGGTTTTGTCCGCGAGACAATAAACGTACGGTGTCGATAGATCCAGTGAATTATTTAATTAGTTAGGAGATCGGTGTCCGTTGTGTACACAGATTTATAGTTAATTGACTCAGAAATTTTGAATGAAAGACTAAATTACATTAGGGATAATAGGATTATTTTAGTTTTCTCAGGATCGCGATGAATTTGTGCAGCTCTAATAGATAGCAACTATAAGAATGAGGAGACATCCTGACCACATACCAACCATATACTGTTTACATTATCGTCTGTGGCCTGTAGTGGGATCACTTTACACACTTTTACCTACCTCTATAAAATGAGACAAGAGGTTTGCAAATTAATAAATAAATTGTTTTATAAGCCTCTCGCGGTATGAAGTTCTGTTTCGGTATGAAGTTCTGTTTACTTTAAAGAACTGCAATGTTAACTTTTAAAACAGAATGAAAGAAAATCTTATCCATAAGAATGGAAAAGAGAATATTTGCAATTGTAGAATACATTTGTTTTGATTTTCAATGAGTTAGCTTTCAAATACATAAGCAGTGTATCACGTGATATATTAATACACATTTGAGGGACAGGAAAAGTACCAGGTTGGTCACTTTATTTCGAAATAGAGTATAACATTCTCAATGGAAAGTACTATATTTTAGGAGTCCGAAAGATTAAAAGAATCAGTATAATCGTGGGTTTATTTGCCTCACAAAATTGGCACATATTTAGAAAAGTCGGTACGTTGTATAATTGAGGAGGGTAGAAGCAAATATTGGGAAAACAGTTTTAAAGTTGAAGTTGAATAAGAAAATCATACGTAATTCAAAATGATAACTTCTGCTGATGCGTGTTTTCCCTAGATTAGACAATACACAAATACCTTTTTCAACAGAAAAAAGATCACTTACATCCCTTTGTTTCAAATCGCCTCAATTAAAATCCTTTTTTTAGTGGCGTAAAAGTGACTTTCCTGGATTTTCATTGTACCCATAATTTAAAGATGATAACTATGGCATTGAATATTTACCTCATAGAGGAAGACCTATAAATAAATTGCCACGGTATATATTGATAAATGAAACACTTCTGAATTCAATATTTCAAATATTAATATATTTTAAAATTAATTTGTAAAATTGTTTTGCATTTTGACATTTAGTAACGTTGCGTCGTTACGATACCGTTGTTACGTCAACATTAGCAACAAAGTACATTTTATCAATAATTTTTTGGACGATAGTGCGTTCTGTCGTACTAACAGGAATGGAGATCATGATTGAAAGTTCAGTTTCCTAAATTTCGGGGTTGCCAACCTATAAATAACTGCACTGTAATATTATAAATTTCTTAATTAGGGCGGGAAGTAAAACCACTGCCGTTTTTGTATACTATGTACAATGTATATACAAAAATATATCCATAAGGTAGTGTTAATATACATTATACGAAACAAATCACTGCATTTTAAATGAACTGAGCTTTATTTGAAACAATATAAAACAATAAATTCATACTTGCCGCCATTTGATCCCTGATTTACTAATATAATTTTGAAAACACCACCATGCAAATATATATATATATTAGGGTAACAGAGTGGTACCCTTGAAAGAGGTAGTCAATTGCAGGGAGTAGGCGCCCCTGCTCTTTTGTGAGCTCCAGGTCCCACTCGCTCAGTGGGTAGTACCTTGGTAGGGCCCCGTCCACAGGGTTACGTGGGGAGAAGAGAAGTCCCCAAAGCCGTAGTGAAGGCAACTTCTCTAGGAGATGAACACTCCGAAATTGCAGTTCCCTGCCCTCCAGGAAGAGGGGTTTGGCTAGAGGCTGGTAACCTCTACTAGTAAAAAATAACTTACTCATAAACTTCTAAGAGATGGGCTGAAGTCGGAACGGGTCAACAGATCTAATCCATGAATGCAGATGATGATATATATATATGTGTATGTGTGTGTGTGTGCGTGTGTGTGTGTGCGTGCAACACACGTTTGTGAAGTGTTTTACAGAATCTTGGGAATTAAAAACCTTGCTGTCGCTCGGTTTTAATCACATCCTCGCTTCTGTAAAAACCACTTTCCAACCTCACATATTAATTTACTATTGTGAAATTTATCTGATATTAACACATTGGTGACCGACTGCTGTGCGTTCCATCCACCGCTGCTGGACCGGACATTTCTGTCAGTAGCGTGGACTTTTAAATTTTAAACCGCGCTAGCACAGTGTGATTTTTACATCAATATATTTACAGTCAATAACAATATTGCATAAGTAAATCTTTATTAGTGTTCTCATCAGACCTTCTATAGTAGAAATTGAGGGTTTGATAGCGTTATAAACATTTCCCTTTATTTAAAGGCACAGGGCAAAAGAGCATATGTAGCGAGTTTCTTTTCTTGTGTTCACTAAAAACGTGGCAAGGTGGAAGGTTTTTTTTTCAGACACAGTTGGTGTTAATTTATGTTTCTATATGTCTCAGCCTTCTTGGTGGGTCTTGACATGGTGTCCTTTTCACTCTGTCTTCCCTCCTCTTTCCTGTCATCTGTTCCTAATTTTACGACTGCCAAACAAGAGGCTGTTTCAAGCAAAAAACTTCTGTTTGACATATTGTTGTTAGGATTTTGAAATTTATAGACCCAAAAAGCATTAGAGTGCACAATTCACAGGCCACAATACAACTTTCTTGCTTCATTTCACTGTTTTTCTAAGGATGGAGTAATATGATAGGTACTGTTCAGCCCTGTCTACACCCTTCACATACTTGTTATTTTGAAGTATTCAATAGGGCATTTTTACAACTTTACCCCTCCCATTCTCGTGTTGCCTGATGCAATGTGCTAACCATTCTTACGTCCCTTTTATCTTTCGATGTTTGTAGCAAAAGGTCTCCCTTACTTCAAAACACACATTCTCCTGGTTTGAGTTTATTTCCTGCTTCCACAAATGATTTTGGAAGTCCTCTGTTAATCTTTATTGCTTCAGAAACTCTAGTCTTTCTTTCGAGCAATTTTTTAGCTTTAGCCACACTTATAATAATTATTCTGGTACACATGATGCCACAGATATAAATTCGACTCCAGAACGCAAAATAGTGTTTCTTCTAATTTTTCCCCTCTGCAACATATATTTACAGGTTATATACGTATCCAGTAATCGCCTAACTATCGGCACAAAAATTCCATGTTTCACCAGCCATCTGTCTTAAAATTGTAAACAACTCTTTCTGTAAAGTTGGCAATTTCATAAAAGAGAAGAGAGGGGTACAAAAACAACTATAGTTTATTTCACAATGAGAAAAAACAAAATTGCACGCTCCTTCAAAAGCGAAGAGGCTGGAAAACCATAGAAAACGTAAACACGGAAATCTCCGTGGCCCGTCACCAATGTGTTAACAAATTTGTTTATTTAACGTGGGGTTAAAAGTCCCACATCGATTAGGTATCAAATTTCAAGTTTCCTCGTGTTTAAATGTTCGTAAGCACAGTTTAAAATTTTAAAATGTGATGTGATGTTAACATTTCTGTTAATATGGCATTGAGAATGTAATATGCATACGATTAGAACATTTTTGTATATTTTCCTTCTTCTTAGACGTGAAATCGATTAGACTAGAGCTTATAATGCTCGATTCTGGTTCTAAAGTTCAAGGAAACAAATCCTTTCAGCGTTTGTGATTTTTAAGGACGTAAAACTCGTAAGTATATGTTCCTTCGGAAAGGACTAAAAAAACAGTGTCACCTGTCTGGATTTAGGGCACACAAAGTACCGTAATATCAAGTTGTAAGTAGAGGTCTCTGGGTAAACTTGTTGGTCCTTTCTCCCCTAGATTATAATTTCGACATTAATTAGTTCAGCTTTTAAACAGAATCGTTGATTATTAATTATGCCATAACACTGATTGAAGGTATTGGTTTGTTTAAACCTTTCTCCGTGTGAGAGTTGCCTTTTCAATGGATGAAGTGTTCCTCGTACCCGTTGATCTCTCTTCCACCATTTCTAACGCTGAAAAATTAAAATTTCTCTTCCGACATTGATGCTATTTGATATTTTCTTCGGAATTTCATCTATGTGTGGTTTCTCGCCAAGATTTTCCAAGCAAGAACGAGCTAACAATAACTATGTAACTATGCAATTGCTAGTTTAGTTTCTGTGGACTTGAAAAACACAACACCCCCACCAGCATCGTCATGGAATTCCTACTGGGTGCAAATATTTCTGATGAACTAACTAACTCACTGGCACTCTCAAAATAATAAATTCTGAACCAATATTTTCCAATCATCCCCTGTGTAATCTACTTCCCTTAAATGATGGTTAATTTTATTTTCCCACTTCATCCTTGTATACCTACTGGGCGTTTTCCCTCTGGTTTGTTTAAAAGTTTCCATGCCCTCTTTCATTTCCCATTCGTGTCACATGTCCTGCCCATCCCTGTCTACTAGACGTAACTGCTCTTATTATATCTGGTTTTCTATAACGATCTTGTAGCTCACTGTTAAGTAGTCTTTTCATCTCGCTTTGGTCAACAACATTAAGAACACTCTTAATATTTTCTGTTATCTTAAAGTAAGAGTCGATGTTTCACATCCAACTGGGAGGATAACATTTTAATATATTTTCAGTTTAACGATTTTTGACAGACGTTGGGACGATAAGAGTATCTACAATACATAATAGCATACATTTGCAGAATTGAGCCTATGTTTAATTTCCTTGTGCATCTCGTTCCTATTTGTAACTATTGATTCTTATTAATTAAACAGTTCCTCTCTGTAACTTGATTTAACTGGGCACATGTGTTTGTTATGTGTGTTGTCTTATGCTGTATTTTATGATGGACCTTCAATACTGAAAACCAAGATCCAGCGAGTCTAGCTACATTGTATCGATTACTTTTTTTTTCGTGGTTCACAGTTCATGTCGTCCGATCAACAAATTGATTTTGTAATTCTATTATGGTATAAACAAATATAGGATATATTTTTCTCTTAAATATGATAAAGATTTTAACCAAGCAAGGGTGACATTACCACCCTAACTAAACCAAAACTAAACCTAACCTTACCGAACCTAACCTAACCTAATTTAACGCGTACCTAATCTAACCGAATCTAATCTAAGCTAACCTTATCTAACCTTACCTATCCTAACTTAACCTAACCTAAACTATACCTAACGTGTCCTAACCTGATCTAAAGACACGAACCGATCCGAACCTGAACTAACTTAAACTGAACTAAACTTAGCGAGCCTAACCGCAACTAACCTAACCTCACCTAAAATAACCTAATCAAGAAAAGAGTGCCGTGAACATCCCAATCAAACAGCAAGAAGCCTACCCAAACTTAACCAAACCTAACCGAACCTCACCAAACCAAGTTCTTGTAGCATGACCACCCCAACCTAACCTAATCTAACCGAACCTAACCAAACAGGACCTATCCTAACCGAACTTAACAGAACCTAACCTGACCTGAGCAGACCGGATATGACCAGACCCTGACCTAACCTAACGTAATTAAGGTTTAAATGAACTTGAATTAAGAAATACTCCAAGGAGGCTTCTGTTGTAAAAATATTTTTCTAGGGTGGCGTGATCAGTCTAACCAAACAAAAAACCCATCCTAACCGAACCGAACCTAACTAACCAAACAAAAAATAATCAACGTTCCATCCATAAGGAATTTATGGTCGTAGCAAAGAAATTGCGAACAAAAAGTTAATACAGATGGAAAATCTGATTCTGCTGAAAATACCAGAAGATACCGATGAGGTACAAAACGGACTAATTGCATGTAACAATTTTGTACGACGCATGGTGGAATGCACTTATATATAGTAATGCCTTTCTTTTATATCCAGTGTTGTTTGTTGATGCTCCATAATTTTGTCATATTGAATGTAAACTATATAAAGTGCTATCGGTATAGCATTGGACAGCAAACGCGGGGATTTCACTGTACACTGCTGACGCACTCGCGGTGGGGAGCAGACGGGATTCGCTACTCTTCTGAACACCGAGCGACATGGATGATGAGGGATATTCCCTACCACCGGCACGCCACACCGCCAGGAAAACGTATCGCCGGACCGCTACACCAATAGAAACCAGAAACATCTTCGAAACGCTAAACACCGACACGGAAGACCCGCCACCTCCAATAGTGGCCTACACCAAGGAAATCACCCCATACCAATTGGAATGCATCACTGGAGGAAGAAAAGAAGAAGTATCAATGCGATACAGCCAAGACAGACTAACCATTAGGACCAAGACAATGAGGGCCTATGATCAAGCCGTCAAACATCTCCAGGAATCCAACACTCAATTCTACACGCATGGCATACCACAAAAAGCCGTGTATCAAGATTACAATGAAAGGCCTACCAGTCTCGATCACTGTTGAAGAGATTTGCAACGAACTAGTACATCGAAAGCTGCCAGTAATAGAAGTAAGAAGCATAGAACGAAAAGTCACACAACAGGGAGAAAGGAAAACGATTGAACTACCAGTCCAAATCCTCACTCTCACGAAAACACCAGAAAAACAAGAATAGAAGACTTAAAAGAACTTTTCGGCATCCAGATTCGCCTAGAACCATACAAGAAACCAACAGGAGGCACACAGTGCTTTAAATGCCAGGGCTTCGGGCACATTGCGTCCCATTGTTATAGGACTGCAAGGTGCGTAAGATGCTCCGGAGAACATAAAGTATCTGAGTGCAACCTGACGACCCGAAATGCACTAATTGCAACCAGGGGCATGCAGCCAGCTACCGCCAATGCCCCGCATTCCAGAAATACTTAAAATCCAGGCAACATCCAACTCAACAAGAGAAAATTAAACAACCTTCAAGGAAACCAGCAAATGCAGAAAGAAAACCAGCAACTACAAGACCATCAATCCCTACAGCATCCATACCTACAGTAAACACCAACATTCCCCCACCACCAGCCACTAATAGCAATAATGAAAATCCTGAGAAGCTACTTCCACAAATCCTAACACTCCTGAACCAACTGTTACAAAATCCACAACTTCTAGAAATCACCCTATTCTTATTAAACAGCCTAACTCCAAGACAATAAATCCTGTAAAAAGAGAACTTCAAGGACTACTTTAAGACCGAAAAGCTTAAGCACAACTTCTGCGAGAGTACTTCAGACGGCGACGGCTACATAAAGAACACAAGGAAGGAGAAGAATATTCTCCTTGCCTCCACCAGAGACATCCTACCGGCGACAAACACTTCAAGATACGGGCCATGACGATCGAAAGATGCGTCGATACCATAACCAACGTAAAGATGCTGCGCTCGAGCAGACGGTGTAGGATCGCGGTGATACAACCACACACATTTTCGTAACATTTTACAAATTGTCGTACTTACCAATTTTATTGACGCAGGTGCTGGAACAGGCTGACCCGATTGAAGAGCACGAGTCTTGATTATTTTATATGGATGCAACTTTAACAGTTCTGTATCTTTTTATACATAGCCTTAATAAATTCCTATTTGTTGCGAAAGGCGCCTGATAATAAACAGAAAATTGGTAAAAGTAAAGTCTCTAAGTAGAAAACGTAAAAACCGTAAAAAGCACCCCTTTTATTTTTTTGTAGATAACTCTAGTTTTATTCGATATGTGATTTATTCTGTGTGTGATATATATTCGAGATGGTTATTTTGTTGGCCACATTAATTTTATCGCAAGCGTGTTGAAAATTAAATTTATTTTTCATTTTTTAGTTCGGTTTTCTAATAAAGAGAGTGTTTGTTTTAGTTTATTTAAGCTATTATTTATTAACATCCATAGTTGAATTAATAATATGGATTTTCATCAAGTAAACACCAATTCAATTGATTATATAGTTGAATTGTCGTAAAAGTAAAATTTATCTGTTCCTATGTGGGGGAATGGGGATAAGTCTTTAAGAATGTCTATTTTAGTCTTGTTGTCTATAGCTGTCAATGGTTTTCAAGTAAAATGGTCATTTAAATCATCTACTAAAGTATACACTGCTCAAAAAAATTAGGGGATATTGTAGAATAACCTATTAAGACTATGTTTTTTGGAATAGTATTAGATGCAATCACTTTCTATTACTCCAAGATAATGTAAATACGAGTTTGAAGTTGTTACGTAACCTCGGTACCACACCAGAGGGCAGTGTCTGTACTGTTGATGTGAAAAGGTGGTGTGGGGGTGAATGTTTTGTTGCTGTTTTTAAATCCAGTCCAGTTTTCAGTTAGTGAATGACTTGCCTTAGGGACAGTGATGCCTCGACAACGTGATTTACCTGAACCAATGGCTTGGAGGGCCATAGGAAGGATGGAAGCTGGACAGACACAACGAGAGGTGGCACAAGCCATTGGGGTGTCTCAAAGCGTGATTTACAGACTTTGGAATCATTTTCAAAGAACATACTGTTCACAGAAGAGCCGGACAAGGTCGACCAAGGGCAACAACAGCAAGGGATGACCGTTACCTCTTGTTAAAAGCCTGTCGGAATAGACAGCAGAATGCAACTCAACTGCGAAATACACTTCAAACAGCAACAGCACGCAGGGTGTCAACTCAAACTGTCCCTAATCGACTGCATGGAAGTGGTCTCTATGCCCGTAGGCCCATGGTGTGTACCAGGTTAACTCCTCAAAACCGTAGAGATCGCAGAAACTGGGCGGAGGAACATCGTGGGTGGAGGCATGATGAATGGAGATCAGTTCTTTTTTCTGATGAGTCGCGATTCAACGTGGAATGTGATAGTCGGCGTGTATTCATCTGGAGAGAAAAAGGGACACGAAACAATCCAGCTTTTGTACGTGAAAGATCCCCATATGGTGGCGGTGGATTGATGGTGTGGGCAGGAGTCAGTATACGGACCTCTACGTCATCCAAGGTGGTACTTTGATTGCGTAAAGTATAGAGATGAGATTCTCCTACCTTTTGTCGTGCCTTATGCTGGTGCCATAGGTGATTCTTTTCTTTTTATGGACGATAATGCACGACGCCAGAGAGCTGGCTTGGTGGACGACATGGTGGAAGTGGAGGGTATCGAGTGTATGCAATGGCCACCTTCCTCCCCGGGCTTAAATCCGATTGAGCATGTGTGGGATGCATTAGGCAGGCGCATTGCAGGCAGACCAGCACCTCCCACAACTGTTCCAGAGCTGCACATTGCTCTTATGGAAGAGTGGCCACGTATCCCCCAAGAACGCATTGCTAACCTCATTGCATCAATGCCACACAGGTGTGAGGCAGTGCTGGCCGTTCGAGGAGACCATACACCATACTAAAGAAACATTTTCACCAATGTTAATGTTGCTTTGTTTGTATAACTGTAGGCTTTCACGGCCGGCGTCTTGATCCCTATTAGGTTCGTCTTCCGGGCATATAGGCCGTGGTCCAGTCGTTCTTCTACTCGACGTTTCGTCTACTGCTGCGGTAGACATCTTCAGGAGATACTGCGTGCTCTCTGTGAACTCCTCAACAGTCGGCTGCAGACTGGCTGGTCGTTGGAAACTCCCTCCCTATTTATAGGCACGCCCCTGGTGGAGAGGCGGTTTTCTGCGCAGTCCGTGTTGCGTGTTGTTTTGTCCAGGCTGTCGCTAGCAGAAGTCATAGGCTTCGTTGCGTATTGTGCAGTGCCGGGATCCAGATTTTGTTTAAACAAAATCTGGATCCCGGCACTGCGCAGAAAACCGCCTCTCCACCAGGGGCGTGCCTATAAATAGGGAGGGAGTTTCCAACGACCAGCCAGTCTGCAGCCGACTGTTGAGGAGTTCGCAGAGAGCACGCAGTATCTCCTGAAGATGTCTACCGCAGCAGTAGACGAAACGTCGAGTAGAAGAACGACTGGACCATGGCCTATATGCCCGGAAGACGAACCTAATAGGTTGCTTTGTTTGTTTGCCATATTCCTAATCAGGATCTCTTTGACATCTGGTGTGGTACAGAGGTTATGTAATGACTTCAAACTCTTGTTTATATTCTTTTGGAATAATAGAAAGTGATTGCATCTAATACTGTTCCTAAAAACATAGTCTTAATACGTTATTCTACAATATCCGCTAATTTTTTTGAGCAGTGTATATAGAGTCAGTTGGGGATTCAACTGTCCAAGTCACAATCTGTTAGCGGAATAATTTTACCAGCCATATTTTATTCAGGCGTAAGGATCTTCTACGAGCCTGAAAATTGTCAAACTGGGATCCCACGGCTTAAAGTCTCTCCCGGAGGAATTTCTCCTTAGATTTTTTCATCCTAAAAATGTCTATCGATCGCATCCGGGTTTGAACGCGCGGTCCTCAAGACCAGGGGCAAGGAGCATAATATCCACTAGACCACCCGGTGAATGCTTATTGAATTTATTAAAATTATTATAGGTCCTCCCATGTAACATAAACAGACATGTGCTAGATAGGCTTAATATATATTATTTATATTTTATTGATTTTCTGTGTTAGAAACAAAACACATTTTCTTACAAGATTAAATGTAAACACTTATGACGCAATCCATACATCAGGTTTGTTTGCATTAATTGTAGGCCCAAATCTGAAACTTAGCTTGGATTTATTCAGTCCAACTTTATTCTCTTTTGGTCTTATAGGAATATACATTTTATGGCCAATTGCTAAAATATCGAACCTGGAGGACCGGGAAATTTGTCATCGGTTTTGTCTTCTTCTAGCCTTTAGAGAATCAACACTAAGCTATAAGGCAGCAGCTGTTAGTTCTGGTTCTCTTCGGGTTAAAACAGCAATGATAAAATATTAAATATGAAATTGGATGTCAATAATTATTTATTTTCAGGTTTAGAATAAATATACAAATGTTTGTAGATATAACCAAAATTATGCAGTATTTCCTATTGTTTGAAAGACCAGTTGGATTTTAAATTAATATTTTAAATAATCTTTGATTTATTCGAGAAAGAACACTGAAAATCACATTGTCCGAGGTCTGTAAATATTAGTAGCAAGAAAAAAGTATTGTTTATATGCACTTTCAGTTATAACTCTACGAATACTCGTCAATATTTGCTGGATATTATGTTTCTAACAACGTTCTGAAAATATATTTAAGAGTAGGTTACAGTGATTTGTTCCATTTTGTACTTGACGTACACAAAACGTTAGATCATAACAAAACGGAAAGATTTTAACTGTGTTCTTATGCATATTTTAATAAGTGATCGTATTAAAGCAATATATGACTTATGAGTAAATTAAAAAGAAACAAGAATTAAAATATAAACTTTACCTACACATGTATTATTAACGGTTGTCCAGTTGCTGTTATCACTCTCGCCTACACATCCACACACCAAAGTCGAAAAATCTGCTTCCTCCACGACATCACTGATATCGCGCCCCGACTGTCCCTCTACCTGAGCAATTCAATGGATACATCATACCAAGGAATATAATTTAAATGTTATATTCAATTATCTTCACAGAAATTAATTAGTTTAAAGAGAGAAGAGTATAACGAATACATGTAGACTTTATATATATGTATGTAATATATATATCTCCAGTCGTCTGGTAGCATATTATCTATATAGTCCAGATAATATCAGATTTTCGCAGACTACGTTTTAGCGTAACATATTTAGGGCCGGTTTCACCAACATCGGTGAAATTTAACCTTCACGACGAGTTACATAACCGGGTGAAAAATAACTAAGCGTGTTTGCGTTTCACCACGCCATATAACACCGACGTAAACAAACTGGCGGTTTACCGTTAAAATTATTTTGAATCGTATATTTCTCATACCTCATATTCAAGCGGAACAAATTTGAAGGAGGGGAAACAAATGCTATTGGTTGTTACTTATCGCGTTACCATAGAAACAAAAATAAACACATTGAACCAACACAACACGTTCCACAGATCACGTCGTATATACGAGTAGTACACGTGGTACATTTTCCAGAAATAAAGAACATGTCCAACGAAAGATTTTCAAAACTATAATAGAATTAATATAGAAACGTTGAAACTATAGGAGATAAGAAACTATCCATAAAACATGCGTAACGGCGAAAATATTTTTTCTTGATTAGGCCTGTTTTTAAATTAACCTAATGATTGATTTAAAAACACTTTTACATTAATATAATATGGTAGTGTATTATTATCATCATCGTCATCATCATTGGAATGCTTTAGTATATTTGGGTTATGTAAAAGTTTTCATGGAACAAGCCATTTTAATGGTATAAGAAGAGTAATTATTTTGGTTGGGACCATGTATTAGTGTTTATAAAGTATCTAATCCATCTCCTGACAATGTTAATGCTGTCAACTCTCATTCTTGGAAGAATTATTTAATAACATGCAAAATGATGATGATAATGCAAGTCATGTTATATATATATATATATATATATATATAAGGTGATTTGGAGCCATCAAGCAACAAATCTGATGAGAGGTCCTTCAAAAAAATTCCAACATTTCTCCCTCTCAATACATAGAATTGCTAGATTACTAACCCTTGTGCTTCATGGTTATTCAGGTGTAATCATAATGTAGGAAAGTCCTGTCTGTGGATGAACTTGTGATGAAACAGATTAGTTTAATTTGTAAAACTTGGAGTAGATCTTGGGAAGCTCAATTTTTTTGGTTGTTCCTGGACCTATTATAAGAACAGTGAGAGTTTTCTTTTTGTCTTACATATTTTCATTATTTTCATTGTTGCACTTTGGAATACTCACACCCAGTCTTAAGGAATTTCACTAAAAATGTTTGACTTTATCAGACCCATATCCTTGTCACATTCTAGGTATGTAGGTCCACTTATTGGGAATGTGACAAGAACTGACTGCAAATGTGTCTTCTCATGAACAATGTAGTGTAAATATCTAAAGAGCATGTAATTTTTATTTGCCCTCCTGCAGATTCACAGAATATATTTAACTACTGGATTTTTGGGTTAAGGATGTTTGTAATATACTGATTAATAAGGAATGAAGTTACCTTATTGGCTCCTTTCCTACCATGAGTTTCAGAATAAATATAGAAAATGGCCTTGTTATCAAACAACTTTTGAATGTTGAAAGAAAAGTAGCTAAATTTTTGCTTGTGATATACGATGTTTGGACAGGGGAGATTTTTCTGGAAATCCATGGAAATAAATTTAGTACTTCTCTTCCATGCTTCCCTCTGGCCATTATAAATAATCTCAGTTCTTGCTATGTGAACCTTGTGTTCAGTTTCAAGATACATTACCTTCTTCTTTATCTCCAGCCTCATCTCTTCATTTGCAATGGTACTTAACTGAACAGGAGCGACTTCTTATTAGCAGTAAATTCATCACAGATACTATACGAATCGTTTCTGGGGTATCCAAATTAAATGTTGAACTGTGTTATGAAAATGGTTTAATACATTTCAGAAGATATAAAGTTTTCAGGATAATTGTCTTTATACATGTTATACGTTGTTAAAATACACAGTTCCCCAGGTAAATACAACTTCTGTTTTCTTTATGCTATAATGGCTTTCAGGACCCTTAAATTATGTGTGTTCCATAACCAGTTTTGGACAATTTGGTCTGCCTGTTGGTGTGTTTGCCTCTCATATCCTTGCCTATCTCTGCATTAGTATTTATAGATTTTCGGATATTTTCAATTCTCTACTTTGAAATGGCATTTAAAAACCTAAAAACTTTTTTACATATATCTTTATTTCATTTGCATCATTTTCATCTGAAATTCTTACCTTGTATCTGAAACTTTACTATGAAGGAGAGCATCATCTTCATTTATTTTGGCCTTCTCTGTTTAATATTGTGGGACCAAACATATAAAGTTAATAGTGAGTGGAGAACATATTTTTAATAACTCGCCTCATACAATTTCAAATTTATTTGATTTAAAACCATTGGTTTCGAATGAATTTTTCATTCATCTTCAGTTTATTTTCATGACTCCAACTGTTGAAATTCTATGTTTGTTGATTTCACCATGGTAACGTCTAATTCTGCCATCTTTGGTTGGCTTTATAAATTTTTTTCTATAGGAATATCAAAATTCATTGATCGATATTCATTATTTTGAATGAATATCTTCTCCCAAACTGTTCATTCTAATGGTTTATCCAATTGTTTCAAATTGTGAAATTGAAAAATCAGCAATTGCTGCACATAGTTTATTAGAACATCATAAAATTAATAGAGATGCAAAACTTTTGAAACAATTGGATAAACTATTAGAATTAACAGTTTGGGAGAAGATATTCATTCAAAAGAATAAATATTGATCAATGAATTTTGATATTCCTATAGAAAAAAATTTATAAAGCCAACCAAAGATGGCAGAATTAGACGTAACCATGGTGAAATCAACAAACATAGAATTTCAACAGTTGGAGTCATGAAAATAAACTGAAGATGAATGAAAAATTCATTCGAAACCAATGGACTTAAATCAAATAAATTTGAAATTGTATGACGTGAGTTATTAAAAATATGTTCTCCACTCACTATTAATGATATAACCTCATAATGTTTACTTCCCAATATTAATTTTAATATATATAAAGATTGTGCCACTAACACTGTAAATTTTGAATATGTTGATTCATTTGTTTTGCTGATTTACATCAATATGTTTTAAACATTTTAACCTACAATTACAGGAGTCTCCAGTTTCATGAATCTGAGCTCTCAATTTTTTGTTAGTATATTTCATCCTGCCAAAAACTCTTCCTCTTCTTACAGCTTTCATAAGATACACTGTTATTGAGCATACTCATTCATTTTGAATGTATGTGATTCCAGTTTTCACTTTTCTCGCACAATATTACTAGTAAAACAACATATGAAGGAATACAATGAAAAAATAGTGTACATGTAATTCTCCTCCCAAATCAGACCTATAATGAATAAATCTACACCTGCACTGCAACAGTTAGATTAAAATGACTTGCCTTCCTTTTCCCCTGTTCACTATAGACTTACCTTTTTTTTTTCACTATCAAATGGACCTTGGGTTCGATCCCCGGTCGGGACAGTTTTTCTGGGTGGGGTTTTTATCTGGGTTTTTCTTCACCTGTAAGACAAATGTCAGGAAAACTTTAAGGCCCAAACCGTCCACAAAATCATATGGCCATCGCAATCATCGTCATTCATATTCATCTTAGATTAAGCTTGGGATTAGGGACTCTCCTGGTACACCACTATCATCATCCATCATATCATCGGGGCTACGTAACCCTGCCTTCCAGGCGCCCCAACCTCAGAAGTGGGTTACAGGTATGCTATGTCAGGAGAGAACACCAGGAATGTCGAAGGAAAACCTGGGGCATTTGCAAAAAAAAAATCTCAGTGACTAGCCTTACTTTTCTCCGTAATTTAGCCCATATAAAATTCACTGCTCAAGCTATATGAATGTGCCCTTTACTGATTTTTTTTATCACATTTACTGACTCACCTCTCTTTTTCCCTATAGTCTTCAATTCCATCACTGCATTTACTCAAGGAAAGATAGTCTCCAACGTAACATACAAGAATATTAATTAAATTATTTGCAGTCTGTTCATCTTACGTCAATATTAATGTTGATTGATCTTGAACATGTTTCGCTTATATCATAATCATTGATATGCTAGAATCGAAACACGTTCAAGAACAAATCAACATTAATATTGAGGTAAGATGAACAGACTCCAAATAATTTAATTAAAAGAACCTCAAAATATTACTTCCTAAAATAAAACATTAAATACAGGAATATGTTTGAAAATGACTTGAAAACACTAGTGGAAATTATATTTTATTTAATATTTTTCAAAATTATACAATAATTCATGTAAATCCACTCTATTATTTACTGCTTCAAATATCTTATTTTTTCTATCAGATATAACAAACTGCAAAACAATAAGACTGAGGAACATGTATATAATTTACTCATTTTATAATTTCATACTGCGTAACATTCTACAGCATCTCTCAAATGTTCACAGGCAATCAGTTCTAGTAAAATATTTAAAATTGTACTGCACATTTTAAAGTTACTGACCATTATTTTGAATAGTTTATATTAGTTGCATGTTATGAACACCAAGCTAATGAAGAAAACATATGTATAACAATAAATCAAATAAAAACCTAAAATATTTTAAAATTATTACAGTATCATCACTGATTAAAATATTATAGAAACAAAACTATAATTAACAATTTACTCTACAGTGGGATTTGACGAGCTTCACTTTACACCATTGTTGTCTCGGTTAAAATTATATTTTTCTTTCTCAAATAATGCAACTAAATTGAGATTAAGAACATCCTGAAGTACTTGCTCACCTGCATATCTTAAAATATTGTGTAAAACATCAATCAGTAGCCCCATGATATGAAATTCATTAATCAGTTTTAAATTAATTCCTACATCACTTCCTAGAACTGAAGAGCTTCTCAGTAACCTTCAACATTCTGATTTAAGATTCATTGTACATGTTGCCTGCAAGTGTGTAACAAAGAAGACAGAAATACATTAACATTAACATCTATTTCAATATATGTCTTCTTCTTCCTTCTAAGTATTAGGCCAAGGCCTGTTACGATCCTATAGAAAATTTTCCCTCCAGCGTAAATAGTTTGATCCTACCGGAAAATTCTCATATAAGATTTGAAAGCATAATAATAGTCCCTTCGATTGGTTGCTGGCCAAAAGAAGGCAAGACCAGTGATGGGGCTGCCATCTTATAGCCTCAGGTCAGGCTTTTCTGGAGAAGAAAAGAAAATAAAGGAAAGAAGAAATGGAAGAAAGGAAAGACTCCCTAGCCCTCGGATGCCCTAATAGCGTCGGGGTCGAAAAAACAAGAGTTAACCAAGGGAGGTTAGATAGTAAAGTTAAAAGAGTGCAAAACACAAGTAAGTGGAAGAAATGTTTTGCTCAGCTTGGGCACCTTGTGGTCGCCATCCACATATCCTCTAGATGAGGACCCCTGAGGGTTTTGAAATCCATCTCTCCAAACCCAATTATGAAAAAAATAATTTATAGAGAAATTACAACAAAGTTATATGACCAAACTAACAACGTTACATTTTACAATATGAGAAATGTAAGCTAGAGTGAGTTATTTTTTAAGCTTTTGTAAGTTTAAGACTGATGTGTATAAATATTTATAACTGTTAGACCTAATAGTTGCAAATGTTATAATTTGCCATAAATTGTTCTTCATAATTTTTTACTCAATTATTAAATATATTGCTGTCATTGCTGCAACGATGTCACAAAATTTCATATTTGATTTACAAATAGCCTTCACTTTTAAAGAGAAGTAGTATTTAAAGTTACTTGAACTATTCTGCAACACCATCACCAGGTCTTTATTCTTTGTTTGTGTAATCCATTGTGTAGCTAGAAGTCGAGAACTTGCAAGGGCACAACTGACTCGGTGGACAATCTTAGGACTGTTGATCTCTTGACCCCTCCTGAATGATGAACAACTCATCTAATCATTGTCCAAAGCCAGGAGCAGCCGATTTATTGGAGAAATGGCTTGATTTCTAAAAAAAAAGCAATATGTAATATAAACTTATTGTGTTGTACAGATCAACTCACATAATACATGCATATAGCAGTACAAGTGAATTATTCATAACTAGCTGAAGATATTTTATCAATAATGAAAATTATAGATTTCATAATCAACACAGTATACCACTGGTGTTTAATACATAAGGATTACTGTATGCTGGCTCAACTGCACTTTTACTAGCGCTTGATTTTTCAGTTATATTATTGTAAACTATAGCTCTTCTTTTGTATTTACTAACATTATTTAATATTTTAAACTTTTTCAAACAATTTTATATCATTATTAGACAGTTTTGAAGTATTTATTTAAATATGCAAATCACAATATTATGACACTGTTAGACAATATTGTGATGCTAACTGCTATTTTCTCCACAGAGTATATTACTTAGTCTATGATTTTTCTATTGCTGTTTTGGGTTATCGCTGGTTGGATCAGCGTTAGGGAGCGATAAGTAAGTGTACATCCATTTTTAATAAGTTTGGTAATTTTAAAATTATTAATAAATCTTTATAACATAGATTTGGGGACTTATTGCAAATATTGGTCATCTAAATTTCATAGCGACAGATAGTAATCGAGGATGATGTAGCAGGGATAATAAATACTTACTACACATACAGGTAAATTGTTCACGGAACTTTATTTCTAAACCTGTAAGTAGCTATAAAGTTCTTCTCTCTGAAGTGGACTGTAGATTTAGGAATTACTGTGACACAAAGAATTAAACATATGAAAATAAAACTATATTTGCAACTAGATAATCATATACACTAAGGTTACCACGTGCTCCGTCGTGTTCAGTTCTCTCACAACTCACTCACATAGAGCGCCCCCCACCCCCCACCAACAAGACAGACCCGCCTTCTACGAGACACACCACACACACACACACACACACACACACACACACACACACACACACACACACACACACACACACACACACACACACACACACACACACACACACACACACACACACACACACACACACACACACACACACACACACACACACACACACACACAAGACCGCTCTCTAGGAGCCACACACACACAAGAAGGCTGCGCTCACCACGCCGTTTCGATCCATGAGACGACTCAGGTTAGCCAACACCGACACATCCCGCCAACCACTCAAGGCAGCCAACCTGAGGCGTCAATATACTCCCCCCTTTGAGGGATCTCACGATTTAACACATCGGTGAATCTCTCAACACAACTGGGTAAGGGGACAAGTTTCACAATGGCTCGTCGAAATAATCCAGTTTTAGTCCTAATGGTGACCACTCGTACCACACCGTCGACCCCAGGGTGGAAGCTGTTGGATCACACCAGTTTTCCATACCAGAGGTGGTAAGTTGTCGTCCCGAAGGATCACAAGATCACCGACAGCTGGGCACCATCTCCCGGCAGACATCCATTTCCTCCTTTGCTGAAGCGACTGCAGGTATTGTCTGGACCACTGTTGCCAGAAAGACCTGTAGAGAGCCTGAACTACCTTCCACCTTACATCGTAGGAAAGGGGACAGTTGGCTATATCAGGAGAGATAGTACTAGTTAATAGTCTACCTACCAGGAAGTGACTTGGAGTTAGGTACATTTCTTCATGGGATTCACTGGGTGTGCAAATAGGTCTAGAATTTAGTACAGACTCGATCTGACACAACAAAGTACACAATTCTTCAAAACTAAGAATAGTTTTACCTATAGTCTTTTTCATAAGGGATTTCACCGATTTTATTCCTGCCTCCCAAAGTCCACCAAAATGGGAACTAGAAGGAGGAATAAATCTCCATTCAATGTTCATATTTGCTATGTTCTCGGTAATAACATTCGCATGTTTCTTTACAAAATTTAATAACTCGTTATTGGCCCCAACAAAATTTGAACCATTATCACTCAATATGAGACAAGGGCGTCCTCTGCGGGCAACAAATCTATAGAGGGCAGCAATGAAGTCCTGACAACTTCTAAATGGATAGCCTTAGTTACTAAACATAGTGCTATGTAAGCCTTGAATTTCACCTTAGATCTTGGGTTGTCTCCCTTTATTACAATTGGACCTCCGTAGTCCAAACCTACCTTAACAAAGGGAAGACTTTGCTCTACTCTATACTCAGGAAGTTGTCCCATCATCTGACTAGTTCGAGGTGGTTTAACTCTGAAACATTTGTAGCAGGACCTAATTACCCCACGAATAGTATTTCTACCACGAGGTATCCAATAACGGGTGCGCAGTGAACACAGAACTGCTTGAGCACCGGAGTGAAGTAACATCTCATGTTCATGCTTCACTAACAGTTTAGTCACAACACTTTTAGCTGGTAATATGATTGGATGCTTCTCATCAAATGTCAACTGAGAATTCTCAAGACGGCCACCAACTCGGAGAAGTCCATTTTTATCCAGGAATGGGTTAAGTGATCTCAAGTCACTTGAAGAATCTACTTGTTTCTTGGAAGTTAACTCGTGGATTTCTCTCTTGTATTCAATGGCTTGAATGCGATTCACCACCATTAGTTCCGTTTGTTTCAACTCGATTGAAGACAAGGAACCGGAATATACTTTCTCTCGATTACGAGTATTATGGATAAATCTCAGTACATATCCATATACTCGTTTCAGTTTGAGAAATGAAGAATACTTCTCAAATTCAGGCACTTGTACCTTAGACATCAGTACCCGAATTTGTGTCTTCAATTCTGAGTCCACTCTAGGTGGCGATTCATTGTTGGTCGTTGTACTAGACTCTTTAATTACGCAATGATGCGGTAAGTAGAAAGTACTCTTGTTTCCTTCTAAGGGTGGTGCAAGCTCCATGTGTCCTAGATCGCTGTACTCTCTCATAAATCCGACATCGTGTTCTTTTAATTGAGAATGTTTATCAAGCTTACTCTCCATGTGCTTAAATCTCTTAATAGCAGTGTGCTTAGATTCAGCGACCGAAGGAACATCAAGACGTATAGGTAACTTCACAATAAAACGACCAGATTCATCTCTTTGGACGTTTTCAACGAAATGTTGTTCACACGCTTTCTCTTCTGGACTAAGAACAGGGTTTTGCAGTTCGTCTAGCTGCCAGAACCTTTCCAGTTTTTTATCCAGAGAATCAAGTTTCACAAAGTTTACCGAACGAGGATCTACTCTTTTCTTAATACAAAGTTCAGGAAAGGCACCTGAAAATATGTAACCAAACTCTGTTTTGATCAACGTGGGGTATCCCTTCCTTCTCAAAGTCTCAGAACAAACAATATCATGGTACACGTCTGCGCCGAGAAGAAGTTCAATCGTAGCAGGTTTATTAAAGTTTGGATCACTCAACACAATGTTAGACGGAATATTCCAGTTTGAATGATCAATCTCGGTGGCAGGACATTGAGATGTGATATTATCTACGACAGCACAATTCAAGTTCAACCTATAGTTAGACACTCTGGACAACAATTGCACCTTACAAGTAAGACTGACTGGAGAGACATCTGAGTCTCCAATACCTACAATAGGAAGTTTGCACGATTGGGTTGCAAGACCTAACTTGCTCAACAGATTTGTAGTCATAAAAGATAACTGGCTGGCAGAGTCCAGTAACGCTCTAACCTTAACTAACCGCCCTAATTTATCTTTCACATTAACACAGGCAGTGCTAAGAAGTACGTTTGAGCCTAGCCCGGAGGTTATCTTCATAGCAGTGGGAGACACAATAGCTGGATGCTCAACATTAGGCTTTCTTTCAAAATGTATTAGAGTGTTGTGTTTGCGTTGACATTTGGAACAAGGTTTCTCTTTACAAAATCTCGCTGTATGCCCCTTTGAAAAGCAATTATAACATAATCTAATCTGACCAACTAAATGTACTCTTTCATCTACTGTTAATTGGTTGAATTCCTCACAATCTGGTAAATTATGTTTATTTGATTTGCAATTATGGCAATATCTTGATTTGTTGTCATTAGCAATATGGAAAGATTTGACTTTAGGCTTTACATCTGGTTTCTCATTTACTACAATGTTTTTACATTCACTGAGCTCCAAGGTTTGAGCTTTTCTCTCCAAAAATTCCATAAAATCGACTAAGCTAGGGATATCCGTAGCACCATGTTTAGCTTCCCACTCTGACCTATGAATACTTTTCATTTTACTCGATATAATTTCCTGCAACATTAGATCTGATAACAGAACATCACTCTGAAGATTCTCTATGGCATTAATATTGCACTTTACTTGGTTAAGTACCTTCCTATACTCTGCAGCAGTACCTGTACTACAAGAAGGTAAGCTGAGTAAGCACTTAACATGCTGAGACAATATCATGCGTCTGTTGTCGTACCTTTGCTGAATTAACTTCCAGGCCGTACCAAAATTGCCTTCAGTTATCGCTAAATTACTGAGTAATTGCCTAGGTTCGCCTTCCAGTGACGATAATAAATAATGAAGCCTTTGAACATTATCTAAGTTAGTATTGTTAATTACAAGGGACTCAAAAGTATTCTTAAACGAGAGGTATTCAGTCAATTCTCCTTGGAAATGGGGAATCTGAATAGCCGGTAACTTAAAACCACAACTCGATCTACTAGATGCACGTGAATCATCAAAACCATGACTATCTGTGGGTTTTTGAAGACTTTCTATTAAATCCTGAACCTTGCCACACAACTCATAATATTCATTTTCAAAATCCTCATGATCCCTTGCATGATCCTGACCTGGCTTTGAATCTACTTCAAGCTCTAAGAAATTCTTAACTGCCTCAAACTGTTCCCAAATATCTCCTAGTTTATTTTGTCTAGCTACTAATGTGTTTAGGGAAATGGTTTCACTATTGATATAATTTTCCAAATTAGTAAGGCTTCTTTTAAGAATGCCTCGCTTTTGGATAGCCTTTGCCTCACTTTCAAATGACATTTTGATAAATAACCAATTACCGAACAATATAACACAGCAAATATTTTATAAAATAATTAAAATATATATAAATCACACAAATAATATGGCAATTTGAAATATCATGTCAGCTCGACTCATTACTGAATGAGGTGGGATATCAACTCTAAGATAGGAGATACAAGCATGCAATAGTACTTATCTCTCAGGCCTCTACTAGGATTTCCAATCGACCAGACATCTGTGGTACTCTAGAATGTGCCACCACGCTACTAGAAGGTCACAGCACCGTTGATATCAAAGGATAGCTCACTCTAAGACAATTCACTATCAAAATGATATTTCCTTGCACTGGAACTAGACTTCTCGAAGCTCAAAGTTCTGCACGGGGGTCGCGGTCCACTAGTTGATCACGGCAACACCACGTGGTAACGCTTTCACTGTTCTTTGTTTAATATAGTTCTTCACGTACGTAATACTTTTTGTGTCACAATATCACGATTTTTCACAAGGCGACTGTTATATGATCACGAGAACACCACGTGGTAACGCTTTCACTGTTCTTTGTTCAATATAGTTCTTCACGTAAGCAATACCTTTTGTGTGACCATATTACGACTTTTCACAAGGCGACTGTTATATCCGGCCCGGAGGACCAAAAATATGTAGCAGAGATAATATATACTTACTACATATACAGGTTAATTGTTCACGGAACTTTATTTCTAAACCTGTAAGTAGCTATAAAGTTCTTCTCTCTGAAGTGGACTGTATATTTAGGAATTGCGGTGACACAAAGAATTAAACATATGAAAATAAGACTATATTTAAATAAGATAATCATATACACTAAGTTACTACGTGCTCACGTCGTGTTCAGTTCTCTCACAACTCACTCACATAGAGCGCACCACAAGACACGACTTGCTCCTTACGATCCACACACACACACACACACACACACACAAGACCGCTCTCTAGGAGCTACACACGCACAAGAACGATGCACACACCACGTCGTTTCAACCCATGAGAAGACTCAGGTTAGCCAACACTGACACATCCCGCCAACCACTCAAGGCAGCCAACCTGAGGCGTCAACAGATGATAATCAATATGTGGTCCGATTGTGGGTTATCGGTGGCTCTACAAACTCTGGCGCATGCGCACTGTTATTCTATACGACTTAGAAAATATTTGACGCTAGTTTAAGTGCAGTTTTTCCCTGCATGCTTAGTAACTTGCACGTCTTACAATTTGTAACTTCTGTGTGTCATAGATTTGCATATGCTGATATTATATCAAATGTTATCTGCAGTTACTTCATGAATTATTTTTAGTGCTACAGGTGTGTAGTCTACAATATTAAGACTCGTCAAAACATATTATTTAAAGAAAAGTAGTATTACAGAATTAGAATAATAAAATCAAATAATAGAGAAACTGCTGCATTACATATAATGACTGTTCTGTTCTGGAACATGTTTTCAGAGAAATACTTGATCTTACTATTAATGACAATATATGTTAGGCCACTATACAATTTTAGTACAATCCCCACTGCTCTAACGTTAAATAACAGGACAATTTTCTTGGATGTCAGATGTATTACCGGTACTGATTATCTACAAGGCATTTAAGATTAACACATTTTTGGAAATTATCTCTAGAAATACTTGTATTTAGTCCTAGGATATCATTACTTGTTCTATATAATAGGTATACACATACTAGATTTAAATTACGGTACTTGCTAACAATTTCAACAAAAATAGGCCTACTGTATTTAATATCCCAAAATATTAAGAATGTCAAATAAAACCAAATATTTTATAAAATATATTTTCTGTAATTGGTAATTAAATATATAGTTCAAAAATAGTCCATAAATAATAAACATAACCTCACATTATTTTGTAATGATACTAACTTGGTTTGAAATATGTATTCATGAGTGAATAAAATTAGTAATTCATTGTGTAAAGTACTGGTATTATACATGAGTAAAGTAATTTTCATTTACGAATTAAACTTACTTGTATTTAGGCCTGACTTGTTTTATATAATAGGACAGTATTCATACTAGATTTATATTATTTGCTAACAATTTTAACAAAAATAGGCCTACTGTATTTAAGAACTCAAAATATTATGAATATCAAATAAAACTCAAATACTTTCTAAATATATGTCTGTAATCAGTAATTAAATATATTGTTAAAAAATAGTCAATAAATAATAAACATAACCTCACATTATTTTGTACCTATTCTAACTTGGTTTTAAATATATAAGAATTCATTGTGTAAAGTACTGGTATTATACATCAATAAAGTCAGTTTCAATAATTAAATAAACTTCCTCTCCGGTGATCCAAATGTACAGCAGCCTATCAGGTAGACAGGCCTGGTGTCTTCGAAAGTCTGCGATATCACTGTAGTCGTAATTTTCAAACTATTCACAGATTTACTCTACCCAACTAGAGTATTTTCGATTAAATTGGCCTTCAAAATAATAATTAAAACCATATTCACGTTCAATGTTAAAAATGTCCAGTCTTTCACACGCCATTTTAATATAGGAATCACCCTCCGTTATATATCACCCTCCGATTCTACCGACCAAATTTGTCCGGTTACGGTTTACTAACGAAATAACTCCCGGTGAAAAGTTACTGCTGTTGGTGAAACGCAAATTGTAGTGAAGCTGGGAAACGCGCCGTTTAATTCCCCGGTAACACTGTTACCTGTGTTGGTGAAACCGGCCCTTAATATTATACTTTGTCGTTTTTAAATAATCATATTTAAACTTGAAGTGTCCTCTTCAAACTTTTTTTAATTGTTTCCCGAATAAACTTTTATAACAACGGGGAAAATAATATGAAAGTTGTAGACACTGTTTATAAAAATGTCAGAGAGTCACAGCTATTTTAATAGCAAATATCTATTGTACAATTTCCATCCGAGCTCTTTCATTACCATCTTAATCTACAGCAACTTTTAATTGAGATAATATATCCAAATTCACAGCTCAAACAAATTATATAGAACGGGTGTGCTCTAAAGGTTTATTGAAACTGTCATGTATCCATACCTGGAATTGTTCAGATGTCGCCGACGTGGCTACTTTCGCTTATGGTTCCGATAATGCAGAAGCCCAGTTCACAGTGATCCAAAATATTAAAGAACCGGCAAAAATAAAAACTTACTTTTGGATAAAGGGGAAAAATGTGAACAATTCTCTACAAAATTATACGATTAAAAAATCTGCCAAAGAATTAAACTGTATACTAATTTTTATTAAACATTTTGGTCAAATTATTTACAAATTCTCTAATAATTATTTTCACGCCAATCACTTCGAATACTTGTGTTAAACAGATTTATGCATTAATCCTATTTAACAGAGCCCGTGGGACCGAGATCCCTAGATACCGATAGCCAGACAACCCGTGAGCCCGAGAGCCAGACATCCGCCGGATTTCCGCCTCACTACAGCCTTACTAACGCAAGACTACCGCCTGACTACTGCACGACTACCGCCTGACTACCGCACGACTACCGCCTAACTACCGCACGACTACCGCCTAACTACCGCACGACTACCGCCTAACTACCGCACGACTACCGAGTAACTACCGCACGACTACCGCCTAACTACCGCACGACTACCGCCTAACTACCGCACGACTACCGCCTAACTACCGCACGACTACCGCCTAACTATCGCACGACTACCGCCTAACTATCGCACGACTACCGCCTAACTATCGCACGACTACCGCCTGACGTCCGCCTGACTACCACCCGATTTTTTCCGCCCGACGTCTTCCGCCAGATTTTTTCCGCCCGTCTTCCGCCCGACGTCTTGCGCCCGACGTCTCTGCCCGACGTCTTCCGTCCGACATCTTCCGCCCGACTTCCGCCCACTTTTGGCCCCACTTCGGCCCGACTTCCGCCAGACTTCGACCCGACTTCCGCCAGACTTCGACCCGACTTCCGCTAGACTTCGACCCGACTTCCGCCTGCCTTTGGCCCCACTTTGGCCCCACTTCGGCCCCACTTCGGCCCGACTTCTGCCCGACTTGCGCCCGAATTCCGCCCGACTTCCGCCCGACTTCCGGCTTTCTTACTTCCAGGCTTTCTGACTTCCAGGCTTTCGTACTTCAGCAAGACAACGGAGATAAGTAATTATGAGAACAAAATGATAGACGGTAATGGGGTGGGTGGATAAAGACGGATAGAGAAGGAAAATAAAACTTTAAGCACAAGAATATATACATATCTTAAAAATATTTAATAAATAAATATTTTTTTTATCTAAATTAATACACCTATCTATGATTGTAGATTAATAGTTTTCTTTCGAAGTTTCTCGCAAATACATTTTTTTTGTCTTAAAATTATTGATTAACTAATACATTGCGTGTAACATTTAATTAAAACTCCTCGCATCAATTGTGATCAGGCAAATATTCTTATACACTTAATATTTTTAATGTTACGCATGTAGATGAATTTGATAGCCAAAAAGTGATTTTCAGATTTATTTTTGGCATTGCGGATCACTGTGTAATGCTTGTATCTTCGTTTCTCACGCCATCCCTAGAATGAGAATAACTTCATAGTAGTTTATTATTTTACCACATCAAGTGTCCATGAATAGCCTACATAACATAACAGCTTTCTGTTTTCAATTTTTGACTAAAAAATAGTGTTTAAAATAAGAAAACTTACATAATATCCAAATGTCCATCAAATAAAGAAAAATGTACACTTAGAGAAAAAATTGAATGGCTTCAAAATCCTTCCCTGTCATGACCCACTATGCACGCTTGAAGAGCTTGATCTATGTTTCACGAGGTAACGCATTGTTAAATGTTATAATACGACGTATTTGGTTTTAATGGTCATAACTAGTTAAATATCAATAAAGGAGACATATATCTAGATATTTACGAGTGTTCGACGTATACAATATTACTCAAATTACATCTTCTTCTTCAATTCCTGGTTTAGGCAAGAATTGCCTATTTTTTTGTGATAAATTTAAATTCTCGTGCATAGTGTAAAAGTAAACAAGACAACCAGGATTTACATGACTGGTATCCGACATGCTAGTAGCGTAGATCGTTAAACCAATTACAAAAAATGAAATATATATGAGAGTCAGGCTTCAGATCCCTCTAGAATGATTTTTTGTTGTTTATTTTTATTTCCACAAAATTCATCAACGTTTGATTCCAGCCACGTAATCTACGTCTAATTTACATTATATTAGGTAATAATCCTGCCGACGTAAACTCTATAATAGTATTTAGCTACGGTATAAATCCAATTGTGCATGCAGTACCACGGTTTAATAGTAAAGCTATAAATGTATGTAATTAATGTTAATGTAGCTTCATATATCTATGTATTTACTTATTTCTTATTAGTGGGTAAAACGTTTCACCCTTCAACTTAAAAATATTGATCACATAGGTCAGGTCGACCATAATAATAGCTCATATATGATGGACAATAATAAAAATAATAATGACAAAATAATAATAATACATAGTAATACTTCTAAATAGTTAGTTCGTTTTTCTCTTTAAGAAAGGGCACATAGAATAAAATAGAAGACATTGTAACGATTAAAAAATTTAACCTCATCGGGAACCGAACCTGTGACGTCTTGCATACAAGGCAAGCAATAAAAAACTGAGCTAAACGTTCTTTGGCTTCCTTTACATAAAATGATGCTCTTCATTGGAGGATTGGGAACGTGTTGTAGCTCTACTGTGCAATTAGTTTACTCGTGTGAATCGCGCGTTAAAACTTTATATGTTCGAGGTCAAGAGTCCGCTCATTCTTCTTCTTCTTCTTCTTCTTTTGCCAAGTGCACATAGAGCTGATAATGTGCTTGTTTTATAAACAATAACTTTTTATGTTGCATAATATTTACAGAATTTTGTGATGAGAGGAAATAATGAATATACACTTTCCATTAATCTTATTTTAGCGTTTTTTTTTTTCAAATTCTGAAAGTCTTACAGATCTTATCATTAAAATAAATTAATTTTTTTTAAATAACTGGGTTCTTTCAGTTCAGGGAGTAAATACGTACACGCTGTGTAATATATATAACTTTCATTATTTGTTGATTGAAAATACTTTATTTTTACAAGGTATTGATGTATATATATTATATCGTACAGGGTTTATTCTTTTTCTTGTTCACTGAGGTTTTAGCTGCTAGAAGTACAATCACTAATTTTAATCTATTTGAAACTTGTCTGTAGATTAGTTTGTGTGTTGGGTTTTGTAGGTCTCGGGAAGTAACAAAATACATCGCTCACGACATGACTAAATTTGACGCTCACTATGGTTGTTACGGCTAATATTGGCAGAATATACGTATTACTGAAATGCAACAACGGTGCAGAGAACCATTACCAGATATTTTCCTTAAGATGATGGTTAGATATATATAAATGTGTTATGTCATGCTTCAATGCTATTTAACTTGAAAGGATATCTTCCCGTTGTGGAGTACAAAATAATGAACTAACACACACATTAGCCAAGGAAGGCCCCAATTAATTATAGAACAACATCAATTTGTTGAAACTGCAGTTAATAGAAATGTAAACCAAAAAAATGTGCCAACACTATATAAACATCAGCTTGGAAAACAATGTAACACGCTTCCTGCAAGACGTCACATTGCGTTGTACCAAAAATGTGAAGGAAGAAACCAGTTGCAGCATTTGAAATCTTAAATGATCATGGCCTCCTTGGAGAATATCTACACCAACTTAACATCTTCCCATCATGTGGTTGTGTTTTGTGTTGTGATAGCGACAGTGTATTCAATTAGGACCTTATAAACCTAAATACTGCTTTGAAAACCTCCAATTTAATCTGATGGTGAATTATAACGGGAAGTTTAACGTAAACTGACTTAGCTTCAAATGTCAGGGCGTTAAATTATATAAATTTACTGTGACACTGAATACAGTGTGTTGTGCGATAAAATTTCTAACGATCTCGATTAATGTTAAAGATAAAATCTGTAATATTAAGAACGACACTTTTTACTATCTTCTAAATATTGTTTTCCTATAATGTATACAATATTCTTAACTGCAATTGAATAGTAACTACATTTATCAGTCATTATTTTAGAGATGTTTCTATAACCATTTTTAGGTTTAGAGTTTTGAAGCGCTGCAAATTGACGATGTTTCAGCAAATGAGAATGAAGCATTTCACCAAGTTTTCTTCTTGCACTTCCATTGTGATGCTGTCTAAATGGGCGAAGAATTATTTGTTGAGAGTCCTGCTAGTGTTTACCACAATGCCGTGCATTATCTTCTATAATGATCCAAACATAATAGTACACAGTTATAAACCAGTTTAAAAAATTTAAAACATTAACAAGTAATCTGCGCTACAATTCCAGCATTAACATAACAAACGAATTGAAAGTAAATTAATGCTTTTCATAATCATTTGGTAATTATGTAGCAGGTACCTCTTTTGAATAGTTCAATTCGGTGAATTACGAGATTATAATTATTAACGTTATTCCAGTGACGATTCTTATGAACGATCAAGTTATAATAAATTACAATTTCTCGTGATGAAGTCATCTTAAAAACTAACAGACTAAAATTCAACCTACACTAATAGCGTATGCTACATAAAGAAAGACAAATATCAAACTAGTGTGGGTCATTTTTATCCCGCGCCGTAGCCGAGTGGTTAAGGTAGGATACCTTGGTGGAAAGCTACGGGATTTGCGCTGGTACCATTCTGCGTGGGGAAGACTTTTCTCATAGAATTTCGGCCAGTATGGTACTGGTGCCATCCACAGCATCGTGAGGCATTTGGGTAGCTACAATAAGTAGCGGCTCAAGTTTGAGAAATCCAGATATAACGGCTGTGGGACCCGACATAACGACCACATCTCGCACCTACACTGGCTTACCTCTGTGATGAACACATGTGGATGTTAAGCCTGCAGCCGGATGGTAGGTCAAGGACCTAGTAGGCCTGTCGCGCCATGGAGTTGGAGTTAGAATGAGTCATTTGAGTCAGCTTTTAAACTAAATACCGATCTGTTTAAATGTGAACCAAAACTAAGCGTATTACCTGCAAATAGTAAGAGGACCGGAGTTCGTAGTCATCTTGATATACCTAAATAAAATTAGCTTAGGGTTCTATGCGAGATGATGTAACTAACTCACTGACGCTAGGAACCTACAAACATATAATCACTAATAAATGTAATTATATTAAAACATGAATATCCCAAATAACTACATAACCTGGAGTTTATAAATAAAATACACGGAAGAAAATAATTGACTTGGAATAATTAATAATATAATAAAATTAAGATTGCTTTGAGATGAAACACCATACGTTGGCTCGGAGCTACGGAACATGCATTAGGGTGATTTACTATGAGAAAAATTGTCATATACAATTTTGCCCAATATAGGACCGATGCCCAATTAGCACCGTGAGGAATTTTGGCAACTGTAAAATATAGCGGCTCCAGGATAGTATAGGATCGGCACGTTACCCATATACTATCTAGATAATAGACTTCCTCTGAAAATATATAATAGGCCTAAGTGGTTAGACATTTGCAGGCTTCTCGAAAAATAATATTTTCTTTTTTCGTTGAAAACGGAGAAATTTAATAAAATAGTAGAACACAATCATCATCATCCAGTAATTAAGCCTGTTGACTCGTTCGGGTTTCATGAAATATAATACAATATTATGTGAAATTATATAAAATATAATATTTCTAATTTGAGAGTAAAATTTGTTATAATTTCAATTAACATGCCTTATATACATACGATATATCATAATAACGGGTATTTAAACGATGATAAATGAGATATTTGAAAATGTATTTAATAATTACCTAATATAGGAGGCGTTTTCTGTAAATCTCAGCTACGCAGATTAAACAGTTTTGAATCCAATCTGTAAAATATTAATATTTTATTAATATCATTTAACACCATAATTTTCTATTTCATATTGAATGACGTTGCTTCGTAACGTTACGGTTATTGTATCATCATTCGTGTTGTCAACAAGGCGCATTTTGTCCAAATTTTTATGAAATCAATCTCTTTTTAATAAATGTGTTAATTATGCTTAGGAGAAAAAACTACTTATATATTTAAATAGTTATTATATATAGTTTTGATGTGATGAACTAGTGGTTATGCTCCTTGCCTATAGTTCCGAGGGTCGCGGGTTCAAACCCGGCCGGGGACGATGGATTTTTTTTAGGAACGGAAGAATCCAAGGAGCAAATCCTCCGTGAGGGACTTTAAGCTATCCCGGGTCCCGAGTGCCGAAGTATTTTCAGGCTCGTAAATGATTCTTAAGCCTGAAAAAAAGGTCACCAAAGCAACAATGTACTGACGTTTACAACATCCTAGTAATACCTTAGTTGCTTGTTAGATGTCTCATGTGTGTCGGTGTATTGCCTGCATGACATCTATGTGCAAATAAGGTAACTAAAATTAACTTGGACCAGTAACCCCCTTACAAAGGAGAGGCTGTGGCTCAACAATGCGCTACGTCATTCATTATACATAGATTATACATAGTTTTCTCCGTTTGATATTACTAGTGGCAAATTTAACTTTAAAAAAGTGGATATTGTTTCATTATTAGATAAATAATTTGACAAAAAGACGTGTAATACGCATAACAATTAGAGCACAATTTTTTCTTCTCTCTCTTCTCCCCCGCCCCTCATAGGTGCTGTAATCGATACTGGTGGAATAGTGGTTAGCATACTTGCTATTGGATTTTAAAAATGCATGGGTTCAAACACGGCCAGTTAGTGTGGAATTTCAGGGAATAAAAATCCTTAGATGAGGGGTTCCTTTGGAAGCGAACTTAATAATTTGGTTCCCCGTCTAGATTTACGGCACGTACGAGAATAGCAAGCTTGGAACAACAAGATTTTGTGGCATTTTTTGCCCTCTATCGCTCAAATTTGAATTGCGATGCATATGAAATAAGTTTATCGTGAAATCGATATAATATCATAAACACTGATTTTATGATTTGGCCTTCACAAACTATGTTTTTCGCGACTATACATGATTATTTGTCTTTCTTTTGTAGCAAATGTTTACGGAGACTGGCGTAACAACCAACTTGGAGGATCAGTAAGTACTTGTTTAAGATTTTGTTCTGTAGAAAATGACACCTTCTCTATGGCTAACGTGTTGCTCCTAACAGTTGATCTGTTTTCCACAATTTCTGATATTGGAAAAGACAAACTTATCCTCCGCCATGATTATAATTATTGCTTCATTGTGTGGTTCTCGTCCAAAGTTTGTTTATCCAGCAAGTGGGGGGGGGCTGTGTAATTATGTTATGTTTACTTCTGGTCTTGAAAAACACAAATTCCCCACCCACTGGTCTCAAGGTCATTCAATCTGAAATACTTGGTAATTATGCAGACACGTTTCATGGACAACATAAGATTCTGTTCATTTGAACCACCTGTGAAAATATGTTTAACATTCGTTGTAACGAACCAATGACACTGTGTTTAGTAGTTTCAGTCAGTTTAAACATGGCGCGATTAGTTTTAGTATATTTCAATCTTACTTGATATTTACACACGCATTCTTGCGGTTTGCTGAGGAGTTTGGGAGTTAAGGCGGGCGAAGAAACCATTCATATAAGAACGTCAAGCGCGACAGGCCGAAGGCCCTTGGCTTAACTAGCCGGCTGCTGACCCCACATCCACATTTGTTAATCATAGAGGTAGACGATTATCGAGCCAGTGTAAGAGTGACATGTGGTCAGAATGTCGGATCCTCCCAGCCGTTATAGCAACCCATTCTTATAGATTTTCAAAATATAAAAACTATCCTAATTTTTAATCATGTACCTCACAATAGGAATTTATCATCAGATAATAGCTAACACAAATCGACTCACTTCCGATGTACGAACAATAGTATTTAAGTTATATATCACATTTAAACACGTCTGTCTTGAATTAAAAAAAAGCTAACGAAGATAAAGTTACATTAATCTTAGTCCTTTTTGTCTAGCGTTGGTTTATTAGTAACATCCAGATTTCTGTTAAGTTTTTAATATTCCACAAATCATTCAAATAGTATAAGGATTTGTTTATATTGACAACCATTGGTAAAAAAAAAAATCATCTGAGGAGAATGGCAAAGAAATAGACTTCAAAATTGGCATTCCAATATACCCCAACTGGACATAGGGATCAGGAAGACCAAAACATCGGTGGAAAAGATCAAGACCATCTTCGCTGGGTTTTACCGTACAGGCCACATGGCCTAAAACGAATTTGTTCATGATGATGATGATGATATGGTAAAAAAAACTGTAATAACACACACTAACATCAGCTTTGTGTTTAACATTGGTTATTAGGTCACATATCACTTAGAGTTTATTATATTTCTTCATTTAGATAATAAACTTTAAAAATTGTTCTTTCTCCTTTATAAATAACAACATACGAATCTCGGCGGACAAACAATGGGAATGACGTAAATAGTTACGTCACGAATATGTATATATTTCTTGAAATTTCTTTGCTATTTTATATTTAGTGATTTGTTCAATACAAAGGAATACATTATATTTCATGAAAAAAAATTGAAATTGTGTTTTAATTTTCCGAAAACAGGAACATAACATGTAATGCTAATGTAAATATTAGTTTTCCAACGTGGCTAATTACCCAAGACTTTGAAGGAAGTAGATCACAAGTCTCGCTGAAAACCAGGGTGAGAATAGTATTTAAAATACTTAGGAATACCGATAGTGGTGAATTGTATAGAATTTTATGGATAAGTTGAAATTGAGATAGAAGTGAAATACAAAACAGCTTCAATGGGAGAAGAGATAAGAAAGAGAATAGAAGACACAAGCTTAGTAGCCAAAAGTGGATTTTTTTATTCTAAGATTCAAATGAACGAGAAATATATAGCCAGTTTATTTATCGTTCCTTCACTATTTCATGGTTCATTTCAAGTTCCCTTCATATTTACGTAATATCTTCTTATTTATCTAAATGGCTTGTTATTATTGATAATGCCCTCTCTCTAACTTACATCTCTATGTGTTTCTTATATCCTGAGCTGTCTTTAATGGTAGAACTGGAATCCTGGACAACTAGGAACCAGCGAGGCCAGTCACTATGGTAATTATAATTTAATGTGTTTCACAGATACTTGTAATGAGCCCAAGACATTAATTTCTTTGTGGGGTAACATATAAAAAATAGGTTAGTGCAAGAGCCTGAAAGGAAGAGGATAAATATGTGATTTTAATATAAAATTACTTGAATCAAAATTTCACTATTATTGATAAAACAACTATTAGATGAAGCATAAAATAGATTCCGAAAAGGAAGATCTTGTACAGATGGATATTTCACTATTACAAAATCTAATATAAAAAGACAGAGAGTTTAATTTTGAAACACACATGGCGTTTATTGACCTTGAGTAAGGATTTTTGACAAAGTAAATAGAAAGAAATGATTAGAAATCCTCAAATATGATGGAATCCCAGACCAAACTGATAAAATATATATATATATATGTGTAATCTATAAGGATAATGATATCCAAGGATTGAAAATAAAAATCTCTGGAGATTAATCAAGGGTTTGACAAGGACATTGCGGTCTTTTCACCAATGCTCTTATAATATATATGAACTCAATTATTAAAGAATGGATCTACTACAACCACATGGCAGTGTAACACACTTGATATATTTATTATTTAGACACCCTATTATTTGCAGATGACCATTGTGTTTGTAGCGAATTCAGCAAAAGATGACCTACAACGTTTCAGTGCACTCTTTTCACCAAATTGCAATGAAATTACAACATGGAAATCTCAAACAGAAAAAATCTAAGTGTCATGGCTTTCCTAGGAAAAGAACCCAGTTCGCAGTAAAAGTTTTATTAGTAATAAAATATTAGAACAAACTAACACATTTAAGTACCTCCGGATATCAAGTTACATACGAACAGGAAAAATATTTTAGTCAACAATTATAACATTTAACAGAGTAACAGGAATTATAAATAATATTTTCAAGCCAAACACAGTACAGCAGCACACACGAACTAGAATTTATAAAACATTGGCCAGAACCATATTATGTTACGGCAGTGAAGGCCTGGACAATTTCGCAGTGTAGATGAACTAACTGCGGCAGAAATGAAATTTATGTGACGTACTGCTGGTTACTCAAGAACAGACCATGAAAGGAATTCTGAGATTCTTAAGGAATTACAAACAGAATCAATCATGGAATGTGTGCAAAAATAGAGAAACAACTGGATATCTCACGTAAGAAGAATGAGCAGAACAAGAATACCACGTCAGATCTTAAATTACCAGCCACCCAGGCAAGAGATCTTTGGGCAGACCCTCAAACGTTGGATTGAGACCGTAACAGACCGCTAGGTCTATCACATGAGAAGGAAGAAGAAGAAGGAGGCGAAGAAGAAGAAGAAAAGAAAAAATAACAAAAAGAAACAACAATAACAGTCATCGTCCACAATGTGAAAATGTATTAAAATATTCTGAAACAATTAGCTCGGGGACGTTGAATAAAAGGTAAGGAAACGTGCTACAAGCTGGAAGATTGCGGATTCGATTCTCTAAGAGGTTCTTCTTCTCCTGATGATGTCATAATCATTACAAGGAATAATAAATCCTAACGTTATAAAAATTGTTGTATTCAAAGAGTTGTAAAAGACATATTCTTGATATATATTTTTAACTACCCTAAACATTCCCACGGCCCATTGCTCTAAAGTTTGGAATGTGCGTTCAACCACCATTGAGTAACCATACATACGTTATAAGTGTAAAGCCGTTGGGAAGGGCTGACAATCCGGCTGATATTTTGCACCGAATATCTAGATAGGTGTGAGTCTTAACTACTCAATATCCCAAGGACTTCCTAAGGCCTGTAGTGGGATAAATTACACCACTTACAGCAACTAGCCGTGATATAAATTGGGATTACTTGTATTTTACCAAATTTACCTCGAGAAAGACGTAGCGGAAAATTACATTTAGTTCTCTCGTGGAATCCCTTGTTTTAAAAAATTTCCAAACCTCAGCTTTATCTTCATAACAATGTGACACTAAGTTACATGACGTTTGTCTGGAAGTTCTTAGGTGTATTTTGGACCAAAGAGAGATGAACAGAAAGGTGAATGGAGAACACTAAATAACAGTTGACCACATTGATTTTTTATAGGTAGCCAGTCTCGAAGACCGAAATGGAAGAAACATGTGTCAAGAGTGGGGAATGAAAGACGTGCGTGGGACGCTTTTTCATAGGAAAATCAAGAAGGAAAACGCCCAGTTGGGTAGACCAAGAATGAGGTGGGAGAATAACATTAACAATTAATAAAAATAAGTAGATTATACAAGAATAATTGGAAAACATTAGTTCTGGATAGGGATGTATGGAGAGCTTATGTCCGTGCGGTCATGAACCTACGGGTTTCGATAATACCACTGAGTTAGTTGTATGAAATATTCATTGCAAAATAGAACAATATATCAAATATATTATCTTTTTCCTTATTTTACTTTACTTCTTCTGCTTCTTCTTCTTGAACGTCTTTCTTGAACGTCGAGACAATGCTGGTGGACCAATGGGTTACCATGCGTCCATCTGGCTTCCAGGGTCACGAGTTCAAACTCGCCTGTGGGATTTACTAGGACGTAAAATGACTGAGTACCGGTTTCCGTCGGAAAATCACCAAACACTTCGGTACCGTGAATATATTTTAGGAACGTAAAGGAACCTCACGTTTTGAAGAAATATATACTGGGAGCAAAATATGTTGATAATTTTTCGCTTAGATTTGAATTGTGCTCTAAATGATCTTAGATGTTAAAGAGCGTCGTTAAATAAAAATTATATCGTAACACTTAACAGCATATTTTCTTTAGCCGTCTAAAGTAAGTTTTACAACCGGTTGTACATGGTCTAGCATCCTTTTGTTGGAAATATTTTTGGAGCGGATTCTAAAATGCAAACTCTAACTTGGAACGCTAGGATTTATTTAAGGTTATATCCGTTAGAAGATTATCTCTCCTACTAGCCGTTAACATTTTCCTCCTGCCCATTGATCTCTCTTCTGTCTGCTATCTTGCGTTGCAAAGTGAAATTTTCCTCTTCGGGTATTGATGCAGCCTGACACTTGTTCTTCGATATCAATTAATTATCTTGTTTCTCGCTCAATGTTTGTCCCTGTAAAGGTAGCCCTGCCATGGTACTTCTGATTTACTTGAACACTACTCCCACTATCGTCAAGGCCATGGAATCTCTGATGGTCTTAGATATGGTGTGATATACGTTTGTTTTATATTGTGTTGTTCTTTGGCTATCTTCATGATGTACCGCAGTCCAACCTAAAGTCATCATGTACCTATTTTAATGTTTTATTTTTTTACGCGACAGTACGTGTTGTCGTACTTACAATCAATGGCGACATGATTAATTCAACTTTCTGCGTTTCGAGGTTGCAACATAAATATTATAGTGTAATATTTACATGTTGAAACCGACGTGTGGGAAGTAAACATTATGCATACTATGGGTAACCAAAGCTAGTGTTAATTCGAAACAAATAACTTCATCTTAAAGACCTGAAACTTTATTAGAAACATGTAATACGCGATGGTGCTAAACGAGCCTCCTTTACTTTCAACTATAAATATTGCCTACACTGTTAACAATATTACTATAAATAAAATATACTTATCCCCTTATTCTTCATTCAGTAATAGATCTTGGACTACATCTAGACCAATTTACCTGGCCAACACAAGTGAAACACATAATGTAAAAAGGAAAGACTGTTCTCCTCCATCTACATAACGTTGACGTTTCAAGAATTTTCTCCCAGTTTCCGTTAAACAAATCCTTGTGCAGAATCTTGTGTACCACCCTTCGAATTATTGGTGGCGTTAAATACGTATAATGTCTACTATGCCTTGAATCGCAGAGACTGCAGCGTGTTCTTCGATTCATTTTCATCTCCTCCGTTATGACCATTTTTCCGACCACTTTAATAACCTCTCTGGCTCCGTCTTACCTGACAGACTAAATTCCCTTCCTTTCACTAACTCTTCAAGCTTCGAATTCCTACATCCTAGTTACCTGGCGTCCAAAATTTGAGAAGTTAATATCTCTTCCCACAAATTTGACACTATGTCACAATACTAAACTTCTGCTAACAATCCTCTTCATTAGCCTTCCTCTTATTCTACTTCCCTTCACAGTAGCCTCTGTCCGCTCCTGGGATTTCCTTCCTCAAGATATAGGGATTGCCGACACTCTTGAACTTTAATCCGACGATACGTTACCTTTGTCCTAATAAATAATTTTTCTCTACTTTTAAATTTTACTAGATCATTAATAATTTGTTTCTCTTTTTTTATATATCTTGTAATATTATATTTTAATATTCGGTAAATCTAGAGTAAATCAAATACTACTTACTTACTTACCCTGGCACTATCCGGACCCTTACGTTCATGACCGCGCGCGACATAACTCTCCATACTCCCTATCCTGCGCTAATGCTTTCCAATCATTCCCTGTATACTATACTTCCCTCAAATCATATTATGTTATTCTCCCACCTCATTCTTGTCTAACCCAATTGGGCGTTTTCCCCGCGGCCTTTCCTACAGAAGCTTCCATTCAAGTCTTTCAATTCCCCATACGTGCAACATGTTCCTGCCCATCTCAGTCTACAGACTTAACTGTTCTTATTACATCTGACTTCCTTAAAGACCCTTGTAGTTCATTGTTATGTACGTCTTCTTTCTCCATTCACCTGTTTGTTGCTCTCTCCTTTGGTCCAAAAATTTTTTCATAAGTACTTTATCTCAAATACTTTGTAATCTCCTTTCCTTCCTATACAGTATAGCAATTGGGGGTTTTTTCGCACCCTATAATATAACTGGTAGAATAATAGTTCTATATATTTTCAGTTTAACGTTTTTTGAAAGGAAGTTGGGACGTCAAGAGTCTTCTGCAATTCTATAGCTGCATGTTCCCAGAATTGAGCCTATGTTTATTTCTTCTTTGTGCATCTCATTCCTATTTGTGCTTATTGTTCCTAGGTATTTGAAATTCAGCCAATTCTTTCCTCAAAATTTTTTCCCCTCATTTGTCATTAGCTTTCCATTTCCATTATATATGAATTTCTACGTGTGACCACTATCTTTAATTTTATGATATTTAGCGACAGTTCCTAATTTCCTTAGTATTACTTTAATAGTGGTGCGTGTTGGCCGTTATTATCTCCGCGCTCTCGGCCAATAATACCAACATCATCCGCATAAACTACAGCCTATTATCCATTCAGTTGTAAGCCTTCCTCAATCCTCTAGATGTCATGGCAAATGCTCCATACAAAAATTAAATCGTAGAGGATATCGGGCATCTCTTGCCTTCCATCCATTCTGGATTTCAAAAGTGTCGAAAACTGTATTGTATAAAGTCTAAACTTTTTAGGGAATTCGCGAACTCCCAAGCAGGATACTACACTGCTCAAAAAATTTTGTGGTATTTTAGCAAACCTATAAAGGACTAAAGACTAGGTTTTTTTTGGCATAGTATAGATGCAATCTCTTTCTATTACTCCAAATAATGTTAAATAGAGTTTGAAGAAAGTCGTTTCCGTAACCTCGTATCCTACCAGAGGGCAGTGTCTGTTACTGTTTGATTGAAAGGTGTGTGGGGGTGAATGTTTGTGTTGCTGTTTTTAAAAAATCCAGCCCAGGGTTCAGTTAGTTGAAGGGCTGCCGGAGGGGCAGAGGGCTCGACAATGTGATGTACCTAACCAATGGCATGGAGGGCCATGGGAAGGATGGAAGCTGGACCACACCACAAGAGGTGCACAAGCCATTGGGGGTGTCTGAGAAAGCGTGATTCCCGACTTTGGAATCAATTTCAAAGAACATACTGTTCCAGAAGAGCCGGACAAGGTCGACCAAGGGCAACCACAGCAAGGGATGAACCGTTACCCCCCCCCTCATCTGTTCACAGCCCGTCGGAATAGACAGCAGAATGCACTCAAACTTGTGAAATATCCAAAATGTTATTTTTATATTTAAGTTGACAAAGTAGGGAAAGCAAGATCTATATATTTAATAAAATAAAAGTAAAAACTCAACAAATAGACATAACACTCCCGGGCATCATTACACGTCCGATTCTAATA